>JXCR01146506.1:28058-84444 GCA_002079205.1 Phalaenopsis hybrid cultivar
GGGTGGGGTGGTTTTGGGGGGGGGGATTTGAAGAAGATTTTTTTCATTGGGGAAAATAAAGGTTGTGTGGCACCTAATCTTAATCTGATTTCTCTTTTCAATAATGTTATATTGGATGTTGGTTTATTTGATATTGGTTTTAAAGGAAATCCTTTTACCTTGCATAGAAGCAATACTTTTGAGAGGCTTGACAGATTTTTGTCTAATGCTACTTGTGCTAATATTGTGGTGCATTATGAGCTTGTGAATTTGGCTATTACTGCTTCTGATCATGCCCCTATTCTTCTCAAAACCAAAGATGTTCTAAACAGTATTAAACAGTAATCCCTATTTTTCAATATGTGGATGATACATGATAATTATATGCAATTTCTTAAAAATAGCTGGATTAGTTCTTTGGAAGGAAATTCTGAGTATAATCTTTAGAGGCTTCAAAAGAATTTGGCCAAACATCTCAAAATTTGGAACTGGGAAGTGTTTTGAAATATTAACAGAGTTATTGAGGATCTGGAGAACAATGTAGAGCTCTTGAAGTGGATTATATTAATCAATTGATTTATTGGGATGTTTTGTTTGAAGGGAAACAAAAACTTATCAAAGCTATTATAATGGAGGAGTTCTCTTGCCCAAAAAGCTGCTCATATTAATTTTGTTGAAGGTGACATAAATTCTGCTTTATTTCATGTGTGTATTAAATATCGAAGAAGGAATAATATTATTGCGAGAACTTATTTCAGTGATGGTAGGCTTTTATATAATCATCATGACATTGTTGAGGATGGTATTAAATACTTCTCTAATTTCTTTAATAGTGATGGAAGTTCCTTATCCAAGATTAACTTGGATATGTATAACTCCTCTACCTTATTTGATACATTGAAACTGACTGATATTCCAAGTTTGCAGATATTAAGGAAAAACTTGATAGTATGACTGATATGAAAGTTGTAGGACTGGATGTTCTTACAGTTTAGTTTTATAAGAAGGGCTGTGAGATTATTAAAAGTGATCTTATTATGGTCATTCAGGACTTCTTCAAAGGTTGGGATCTACCTAAATACTTCAAATCGTCTAATATTGTGTTAATTCCTAAGATAAGCAATGCTTCTTCTAGGGATGCTTTTCGGCCAGTCAGTTTGACTGTAATGGTTTCTAAAATTATCTTTAAAATAATGGTGAAAAGGCTTCATCCTTTCTTAAATGATATTATCTCCTCCAATCAACCTGCTTTTATTAAAGATAGGAATATTTGTGACAATGTGCTCACTATGTAAGAACTTCTTATTGATTTTGATAAGAAATGTAGGAGGTGATTTGATCATCAAATTAGATATTAAGAAAGCCTTTCATTCTATTAGGTGGGAAATCATTTTGGATGTGATGAAGGTTATTAGCTTCTCAAATGAGTTATGTTCTATGGTTCAACGTATTTTGAGCCACAACCATTATTCTCTTTTAATCAATGGTCATAAATGTGGTTTCTTTCAAGCTATTAAAAGATTTAAACATGGAGATCCTCTTTCTCCTTATCTTTTCATTATTGCTTTTGACTACTTGTCCAAATGCCTTATTGATTTATATTCTTCTTTACCTAGTTTAAATTATACTCATAAGGGTAATCTCAGCGTTTCTCATCTCTGTTATGCGGATGACTTGATTATTTTTTCAAATGCTAATAAACATTCTATTAAGAAGGTTTGGGAGGTTCTTAATCATTTTCAGACAATTTCTGGTCCGAACTTCAATACATCCAAATGTGATTTTTACTGTTCCATGATAGTTACTGCTGAGAAGAAAAATTGGATTTCTGATTTTACTAATTGCAAGAAAGCTAATCTTTCCTGGCTTATCTTGGTTTCAAATTAAGCAAAGGAATGAAAAGGAATGCTAATTTTTTGTGGTTATTTGTTAAGATCAAGAGTAGAATTGTGTCTTGGGAAATAAGTTTCTCTCCTTTGGGGAGAATTACTATTTTGAAAGTATCATTTGCTCCTTGTCAATTTATTCCTTACAGGTGATGAATATGCCTATTGGTAGTATGAAAAAGTTGGAAGGTCTTTTTAAAAATTTTTTTATGGGAAGGCATAGGTAAGGCTTTTATTCACTTGATGAGTTGGAAAAAGCTTTGTAAAACTCTTGATAAAGGGGGGATGGGTTTCATGAGTCTTGTTAATTTCATTAATGTCAATTTTATGAAATTATGGTTTCATTTTTGTAAAAATAGCTCTCGTGGGAAAATTGAATGCATGATAAATATTATCTTACTAGCCATCCTTTAGCTATCACTCCTTCCAAATTGGATTCTTTTATTTGGAAAGAAATGATGAAGGTGGCTCAGAAAACTGAGAGCTTTATTTGTTGGGATGTAGGTTATGGTTAGTGTTCCTTTTGGTTTGATGATTGGTTAGGGAATGGTACCTTGGCGGATCATTATGGTGGTTCCTTTGATATTTGTATCAGAATTCAAAATTCTTAGGATAATGATATCTGGTTGTTTGATATGCTGGCTCAATTGGTTCATACAAATGATGTTCAATTTATCTCTTCTTTGCATATTTTTGCTTCCAGTAATCTTTCTGATATTCTTGTTATTAAAAGGAGTGGGGATTCAATTTCCAAATGCTTTGCTAATTTTATTCATACTTTTCGAAGTTCAAATCTTGAAAGAATTTTTAGCTTTATTTGTTAGGATGTAGTTTATGGTTAGTGTTCCTTTTGGTTTGATAATTGGTTAGGGAATGGTACCTTAGCAGATCATTATGGTGGTCCCTTTGATATTCGTATCAGAATTTATAATTTTTGGGATAATGATACATGGCAGTTTGATAGGTTGGCTCAGTTGGTTCATATAAATGATGCTAAATTTATCTCTTCTCTGTCCATTTTTGCTTCC
Source organism: Phalaenopsis hybrid cultivar (assembly GCA_002079205.1). NCBI lineage: Eukaryota > Viridiplantae > Streptophyta > Magnoliopsida > Asparagales > Orchidaceae > Phalaenopsis > Phalaenopsis hybrid cultivar. The sequence goes on from JXCR01146506.1 coordinate 30,952, forward strand.
AGTAATCTTCCTGATATTCATGTTATTAAAAGGAGGAGTGGGGATTCAATTTCCAAATGCTTTGCTTATTCTATTCTTAATTTTTAGGGTACGAATCTTGAATGGATTTTGAATCCTTTATTAAAACCTTTAATGTCTTTTTTTTATGTGGAGGGCTTTCAATATCATCATTCCTACAGATGATTTCCTTAAGTTGAAAGGTTTACGGTTACCTTCTTGCTACATTTTATGCAAGAAAAAAGAGGAATCGATTAATCACATTTTTGGCAACTGCAACTTTATAAAGAAAGTTGGCAAAAAGGTTACTAAACAACTTCATAGTTTTTGAATGCCCATTTCTTATAATTCCTTAGATGATATGTTAGGAGCTTGGAGGAATTTGGGAAATATTTTTTTTACCAATGTACATGTTGTTCTTATGTGGTTTATTTGGATCACATGGAATAATGCTCTCTTTAGTAATGAATCTCCTAATGTTTCTCATATTGTTGGACTGATCTTAGGTTATCTAAGTAACAGGTTTACAAGTAGGAAATGGAAAGAAGATAATATAGAGAAATTGGCAGGAAGGTTTCTTAAAGATCATAGACCTGTTTTGGTGAGGGAGTGTCCTACAGTGGGTTAGAGTAAACCTTGCACTCCTTAGTTTAAAATAAATACTGATGGTTGTTGTAAAACTAATTCTGCTAGTATTGGTGAAGTTTGTCGTGATTAGTTTTGGTTTGATGGTTTGCTGGTTTGTTGCAAGGGAGGTGCCATCTTCTCCCTTAACTGTGGAGGCTGATGCAACTAAATTCGCTCTTATGTTAGCAAGGAAGCTATGATTAACTAATATTATTACTGATGTTGTTTCTCTAATTCTTTGAAAATGTTGCAGGTTAGCTTTGGAACCACATTGGATGATTTTGTTGCTTTTAAAGAAGATTGAATCTTTATCTATTGGTTAGAATGTTATATAGTCTCATGTTTTTCATGGAGGTAATTTCGTAGCTCATTGGGTAGCTAAATGTGGCTTAAAATTTTTTTCTGCATATTTTTTTTATCATTTTCTGGATGATCTGTTGGTCTTAGCTATGAAGGATTTGATGTAATTATTTGTTTTGTTTCACTTCGGTTGTAGGTTGGTGGGTGAGTTGTATTTTCTCTTTTTTTGGAAAGAGGTCCTTTCTTTCTTTTATTTTTTGGTGATTGTAGGGTGTGTGAGTCTGGACTTCTTTCTTGGTTATGTATTTTTTTTTCTTGTGGAATAAAATGAGAGTCAAATAATGCTCTTTTACCAAAAAAAAATAGATAAGTTGTGTACTTTATTTATTTTACTTTGTCTTGTTTTGTAAACTTTTACTTATCTATAAATCTATGTGTTGTTGTTTCTTCCCCATGAGAACTGAGTATTTTTCTTTTTCTTTCTCTCTTCAATGAGGAATAATTTTGTGTAGGAATGTAGTTTAGTACTTGTGATGTTTCAAACTCTATGCTTCATTTACTTGTCAATCTGGTCAATTGAATTGTTAAATTTTGTTGTAAAACATAGTGACTCGAAATGGGTCATATTCAAACATAGTAAGAATCACATTTAATCTCATAGATGAGAATGTATTCCTTGAGGTTAAGTCAAAATAAATAGGAAAATAAGTTTTGATGGGCATAGAATTGGGGATTTTAGGGTGACAAACTAAAATCTCCAATTTGGTCTAGATGTTCGGAAACTAAAGATGTTAGCCCTCAAGGGAGGGGAAGTGGGAACTCTAGAGTGAGAGCTAATATCTTCCCAGCCTAACCATGGGTTTAGAGAAGAAACTTTGGATTAGCCAATTTTTTTATACACTTGATTGCGGGTAAATAATAGAATTGCTTCTATTTGACACAACACCTTAGTTATATTTTAAAATTATTTTCCTACACAAATTATAAACTCATTGGAGTGGAAGAATTTTTTATACAAATTTGAACTCTTCATACATTGTTAGTTTAGAGTAGAGATAATTTTGCATTTTAAAACCTTTTCAAATAGTCTTGCATTTACATTTTGCATTTGCTTAGCATATTAGCATTCCTTTAATTTTATAAGATTAGATATTTCTCTAAAACATGTAATCATTTCCTATATAAGTTTTCCTACATTTAATAGTAGGTTTTATTAAAGTTAATTTTATATGAGTTTTTGGCTTTTCCTCGTGGGATCGATATTGAGGTTTTTAAAGAAAAACCTATATTACTTTAAATGATACGTATACTTGTGTAGTACCCTTAGTTTGTAAGTCCTTTTTAACATATTTATATAATATTTAATTTTGCACACTGTCTCTTAAATATAAATTGGGTCAATCTTTTGGTCGTATCTCTGAAATTAAATAATTGTGTAACCGCGGGTCGGGTCAAGTTTTTGTAATGTTGTCGGGGAAACTTAGCAACGAACTTTGCTGACTTAGTAAAATCTTAATTCTTAATTGTAGAAAAATTATAGTGTTAGTTTTATATACATGCTTATATTTAAAAATATAAATATAAAAAGAAAGTATATTTATTCTTTTAGTTAGTGTGTTTTGCCTGTTTTAATATTTATTATAAAAAAGTGTATGTGTAGTGCAAGATCTGAAGGTTTAGCACCTTACGATTCTGAGTTAGAGTGAACTATTAGAAAAATTAGAAAATAAAAACAAACTCATAATTTTTAAGAATTGCAAAATACTATACATAATAATTTGAAAAATCAAGTTGATGAGAATGTACTGAAACTATTAAGAGATTATGCTAATCCTGTTGTAGATGAAATTCATCGAAGTATACAAACTCCTACTTACAGAAATTCTAACTAACATCTTGCAAGTTTCTTAGAACTTTGTGCTATATTTCAGTATAATAGTGTCTCCAATGAAGTTGTTAGACTTAGAATCTTTCCTTTTTCCTTAATGGATAAAGTTGAAATGTGGTTAAACTCATTAGGACCTGGATCTATTAGAATCTGGAGTGAACTAGTACAGAAATTCTTGGCCAAGTATTTTCCACCATCAAAGAATACTAAGCTTAGAAATGATATTAAATTTTTTTGTCTGTTTGAAGGGGAATCAATATACGAGGCTTGAGAGCGCTTTAAATAACTTCTATAGAATAATTGGTGTTATACATGGGTAATCAATTACAAAGTCAAGGAGCAACAATTAGAAATATGAAAATCAACTAGGACAAATTGCTAATACCCTTAACAATGGCCTCAAGGAAGTCTTCCTAGTAGTACTGAAGTTAATCCTAAAGACCAGAATAAATAACAAGTTAAAGTTGTCCACATAAAAAGTGGAAGAGAATTAGAGAGTGTTCAGAAAGAGAATGAAGTTGAGAAAGAGAGAAAAGAAATTGAAAATTTTGATGAAGATATTCCTCAAGACTTAGAAAAACCTATTTCTCTAATGAAGATCAATTTAGAATAACCACCACCTCCATTTCCTCAGAGACTTTAACAACAAAATTGGATAAACAATTTTCAAAGTTTTTGGAAAAATTTAAGAAGGTAACTATTAATATTTCATTTGTTGAAGCTCTAGAACATATGTCGAGCTATGTAAAGTTTATGAAGGATATTCTTAATAAGAAGAGGAAGTTTATAGTTAATGAGACTATTTCCCTCAGCGAAGAGTGTAGCGCAATAATTCAAAAAATACTTCCTCATAAACTAAAATATCCTGGTAGCTTTATTATTTCATGTGCAATAGGAGATAGATTTTATGGGAAAGCTTTATGTGATTTAGGGGCTAACACTAACCTCATGCCTCTATCTATTTTTTGAAGGTTAGGCTTAGGAGAGATTTCTCTCACTTTTGTAACTCTTCAGTTAGTTGATCAATTAATTAATTACCCGAAGAGGATTATAAAAGATGTGTTAGTAAAAGTAGATAAATTTATCTTTCATGTTGATTTTTTTGTACTAGATATGGAGGAAGATAAAGAAATCCCACTCATTTTAGGGAGACCTTTAATTGCTACTGGAAGAGCTATGATGGATGTGCAAAAAGGTAAGCTAACTCTGAGAGTCAATGATCAGGAAGCGACATTTAATATATCAAAAGCAATGAAATATTCAGCGAAAGGATGGGAGGTGAATGTTTTAGAATGAAACTTATTAATCAACTGAGTAGTAGCCATTTCAAGAAACATTATGAAGATAAATTGGAACAACAAGAAATTGAGATTGATAGAGATATTGATCTGAAAGATGAAAAGAATAATGAGGATACAAGTTATGTTCAAGAAAATTTTGAGTTGTTGGACAAGAGTGAAAACAGCTAATCTTTTAGTCCTTCAATGGAAAAACTGCTTGAACTAGAGAAGAAAGTTCTACCTATGCATTTAAAGTATGCTTTTCTAGGAAACTCATCTACATTACCTGTTATAATATTCTCAGACCTGAGTGAAGAATAAGAACTAAAATTAATATAAATTTTAAAGATATATAAAAATGCTTTTAGATGGATGATAGCTGATATTAAAAGAATCAGTCCTTCAATTTGTATGCACCAAAATTTTAATGGAAGAGAATCATACACCGAGGGCTGATCCTTAAAGGAGATTAAATCTTATAATGAAATAAGTTGTTAAGAAAGAAATTATAAAGTGCTTAGATGCTGGAATTATTTATCTTATTTTGGATAGTGTTTGGGTTAGTCTTATCCACTGTATTCCTAAGAAAAGGGGAGTGATTGTATCTGTTAATGAAAAGAATGAATTAATTCCTACTCGATAAGTCACTGGGTAGTGAATTTACATTGAATATAAAAATATAAATCTTGCTACTAGGAAAGAACACTTTCCTTTACCTTTTTCTGGATTAAATGTTAGACAGGCTAGCGAGGCACATATATTTCCACTTTTTGGATGGATATACCGATTATCACCAAATTTATATAGCTTTTGAAAATTAAGAAAATACCACATTCATGAGTTCTTATGTGACTTTTGCTTTTTAGAAGAATGCCCTTTGGATTTTGCAATGCACCTGTAACTTTTGAAAAATGTATGATGTCCATTTTTTGCGATTTAATTAATAAAAGAATATAAGTTTTTATAGATGACTTTTCAGTGTTTGCTACTTCATTTGAATCATGTTTATATTATTTAGAAAAAGTACTAAAACATTACAAAGAGAAAAATCTAGAATAAATTCCAATTTATGGTTGCAAAAGGAAATGTACTTGGACATAAACTTTCTGAAAAATGATATGGAAGTAGATATAGCAAAAATTTAAGTTATTGTTAAACTACCTCCTACTACTACAGTGAAAGGAGTTAGGAGTTTCTTAGGATATGTTGGTTTTTACAGGTGATACTTCAAAGATTTTTAAAAATTATTAAGCCTTTGTGCCAACTTTTAGAAAAAGGTGCCTTACTTTATTTTAATCAAGAGTTCCTAAATGCCTTTGAGTTAGTAAAACAAAAATTAATCACCGCTCCTATTATTATTTCACCCGATTGGGGGAAACCATTTGAGTTGATGTATGATGCGAGTGATTATGTATTGGGGTTATTTTGGGACAAAAATATGGTAAAATTTATAAATTAATATATTCTGCTAGTAAAACTCTTAATGAAGCTCAAATTAATTATACTACTATAGAAAAAGAGTTATTAGCAATAGTATATGCCTTTGACAAATTTAGGTCTTATCACATTGGAACTAAATGTATTGTGCATACAAATTACTCTGATATTAAATATCTAATGTTAAAGAAGGATGCAAAATTAAGGTTACTCAGATGGATTCTTCTCATGCAAGAATGTAATTTAGAGGTAGTTGATAGAAAGGGTATTGATAATCAAATTGTTGATCATTTATCTAGGCTTGAACCTGAAAATTTAGATTATATTGAAAATGAAATTAATGAATATTTTCTTGATGAAAAATTATATACCGTAACTGAAGGACGTGTTTTGTGGTATGCCGACATAGTTAATTACATAGTCACATTTTACTCTATGGTTTGACATACCTAAAACAAAGGAAATTTAAGCATGATGCAAGATCTTACTTTTGGATTGACCCATATATCTATATATATATATATATATNAAGAAACTAAACAAATTATTCAGAATATCATGATTCTGATTTTGGGAGACATTTTGAGATTGATAAAAGTGCATATAAAATTTTACAATCTAGATTTTATTGGCCTACAATATTTAGAGATGTTAAGACTTATGTAAGAAAATGTCAATGTCTGCAGAAATATTTCTAGAAGAAATGAAATGCCCCTCAATGTTACTTTAGAGACTGATTTTTTTTTATGTTTGGGGTTTACACTTTATTGGACCATTTATACAATCATTCGGAAATATATACATATTAGTTGTTGTGGACTATGTTTCAAGGTGGATAGAAGGTGTAACTCTACATCATTGTAACTCTTGGAGTGTATGATCATAAGAAGTTCATAAGAAAAGAAGCACAGACTTCATGATAGGACATTAGTGAAGAAGAAATTGATAAAAGAAAGAGGATTCATTATGCCTGGAGGGCAGATCAAGGCAATTATCACGTAGAGGCGTTGGGAAGTGCTTTGCTACACCACTGTCACTGTTGTGATCTCTGTTGTGATCTCTGTTGTGGTGGAGTTCTATGCAAATCTTCATGGATTAAATTAGGGATTAGTTTTTGTTTTTAAGTATGTAAGTACCTTTCACTCCTTCAATAATCAACAAGTTGTTCCTAATGGATGACATGCCAATTTGCAAATTTGCTAACTTTACTTCGACTAAAGATAATTTGACTGAGATCTTTAGATTTCTGACAGACAATGATGAATGTTGGAAATTGAATAGTGATTCAAAGGTTAGTTTTTTTGCTGCAAGATTAAATGATCCATCTATGCCTTTGGACTTCTTCATTTGTGCTAAATTACTTCCTACCATGAATCTCGAGGAAGTAATGAAAGAAAGTGAGATCCTCAATTACTATATTCAGATGGGAGAACCTATTGATGTGGGGGCACTTATTTATAGATCCATCATTAGAGTTGCACTCAATGGATCTATAATCGAGCTTAGACACCCTGCAGTTATTTTCTCACTTTATAGTCAAGCTCAGGTCCCTTATGAAAGTTAGGAAAAGATACTTCTTACTTGGAAGCCCATGGACCAATCTATTTTGAGGTGTGCCAACATTGATCTTTATATGACACATGGAGCAAGTTCTTATATGGATCAGTCTTCACGCCCTTCCACATTGTCAGCATCTCAATGTGATGATAGTTTGGCAAGTATCTTGGACGTATTGGGCAATACAAAGAAGGAGATGTCAGTGATTCATAACAGGATCAGTGGTCTCACTGATCAATTTAATCATCCAGATTAGCAAATGAAACAACAATCGGATCATACTGTTGTAGTCTTTGATGCACAGGTTCAGATGTTTAAGAAGAATGGTTAGATCAATGAAGATTCTGAGGACTTCTAAAACTATCCATTGTACAACTTGTATGTCCATCAATCACTTCGAGATATTAGGGAAGTGGATAGTGAGGTTGATGAAATTTTGGAGTGTTTTTCATTGTTGCTTCAATATGTGCATGTTGTTGTGTTGTGTGTTTGAAAATGTTTGGTTTTGATTGAACATTAGATCTGTGGTGTGCTTATTGGCTTTTAGAGTGTTTTGTATGCTTAAGATGCTGTGAGTGATTCCAAAATTTATGTTTTAAGGTTGTGAGTGTTGTATATTAGTGTTAGTGTGTGGATTGGATTTATATTTAAATATAAGTGATTGTTTTTTTTGTGAAAATTGGGTGTTTGAAGTTGTTTAAACATGTTGTATTTGGCTTGCTAGGGTTTGTAGTATATTGGTGTGTGTTGCTTGTTGTTGAAATTTAACAAAAAAATGGAAAACTAAAATCTTGGGACTGGCGCCTAGGCGCTAGAAACCCAAGAGCTTGGCACTTAGGTGTCATAATTGGCACGTAAGCGCCAGTTCACCTGAACCAAAAATCTGGGTTAAAACGTCAATTTTTTACCCAGGTCTTCATCTTCTTCTTCCCTAATTTCACGAAAAGCACTGTGGGGGCTCCCTAAGGCTTCTGAAATCTTAGATTTTGGAGTGATTTCTTGACTTAAAAATGGGATTTGATTACCTCAAGATAAGAGCTTTTAATGCAAAATTTTTTTTTTCGCAATGGATTCTTCTTACATTGCACATGTGTCAAAATTTTGGATTTTTTTGGGAAGAAATGAGTGATGAATCCATGGTAGAAAGTTTCTTACCTTAGAAAAATGTTGTTGAAAGTTTAAGAATNATTGTTGAAATTTAACAAAAAATGGAAAACTAAAATTTTGGCACTGGAACCTAGGCGCTAGAAACCCAAGAGCTTGGTGCTTAGGTGCCAGAATTGGCGCGTAAGCGCCAGTTCACCTGAACCAAAAATTTGAGTTAAAACCTCAATTTTTACCCAGTTCATCATCTTCTTCTTCCTTGATTTCACGAAAAGCACTGTGGAGGATCCCTAGGACTTCTCAAATCTTAGGTTTTGGAGTGATTTCTTGATATAAAAATCGGATTTGATTACCTCAAGATAAGAGCTTTACTTTAATGCAAAATTTTTTTTTTTTCGCCATGGATTCTTCTCACATTGCTCATGTGTCAAAATTTTGGATTTTTTTGGAAGAAATGAGCGATGAATGCATGGTAGAAAGTTTCTTACCTTAGAAAAATGTTGTTGAAAGTTTAAGAAAATTTTTTGGAATTTATGTAGATATTTTTGGAATTTTTATAGATTATGGCTCCTAAAACTAAGCAAGAAAAAGGAAGATTTGAGTTCAATTTGGAGAAATTTTCAATATGAAGGCTCAATTTAGAAATAAGGATCTCCTTGTGAATAGAAAGTTGATTTGGGAGAGGGCTTTTCTCAATCCTAAGGGAGTGGTTGAAAGCTTAATTATGGCACAGCACTGGAATTTTTTTATTACTTTACCACAGCAGCAATAATTTCTATTATCCGGAAATTTTATGCAAATTTCTTTCAAGCTTCTGTTGATCAAGTTTATGTTTGAGGAAGAAGAGTGGAAGTTACTCTTAAGCGCATCAATGCTCTATTCCAATTACCAAATGTTATGAACTTTGAGTATTCTTCATTTGAATCTTTTGAATCACTGTTGGATGAGGTGATAGCATTTCTGACTGACGGAAGAGGAGTTTGGAACATTAAGTACAATCATAAAGTAAACTTCTCTACCTCAAACCCTCCAAGGCATATCACTATTTTATTTATGTGAGATAACTTCCTATTAATCATCTTAGTGAGGTGACCAAGGAGAGAGCATATTTGAATTTCTGCATTGAACAGGTGAAGAATATAAATGTTGGATCTATAATTTATCAGAATATTTCTTCTAGAGGTGATTCTACTGAAGGATTAGGTTTCCCTACCATGATTACTTTATGTAAGCAATCGAGAGTCAGATATGAGAGTTGGGAAGACTAGGTTTAACCTCTTAAGCCTATTAGTAGAATCAATGTTCAAGTATATGAGTTGCATGTTGGAGTAAGATATAGATGAGGAGGTTCAGATATTCCTTTAACCTCTACCTCCAAACCAACTACTTCTCGTACTGCTACTCAATCTTTTGTCACTCTAGAAGATCCTCTTAATGATTATCAGGCTTTGACATATGACATAACATATCTCCAGGGAAAGGTGACTGATATTGATTATAAGATTGATCATGTCCAGGGATACTTGAAACTCAAACNCAAGGATCTCCTTGTGAATAGAAAGTTGATTTGGGAGAGGGCTTTTCTCAATCCCAGGGGAGTGGTTGAAAGCTTAATTATTGCACATCACTGGGAAATTTTTTGTTACTTTACTGCAGTAGCTATAATTTTTATTGTCCAGAAATTTTACGTCAATTTCTTTGAAGCTTATGCTGATCAAGTTCATGTTTGAGGAAGAAGAGTGGAAGTTACTCTTGAGTGCATCAATGCTCTATTCCAGTTACCAAATGTTATGAACTTTGAGTATTCTTCATTTGAATCTTTGAATCACTGTTGGATGAGGTGATAGCATTTCTGACCGATGGAAGAGGAGTTTGGAACATTAAGAACAATCATAAAGTAAACTTCTCTACCTCAATGTTTAATGCACCCTCCAAGGAAGATCACTATTTTATTTCTGCAAGACAACTTCCCAATAATCATCTTAGTGAGGTGTCTAAGGAGAGAGCATCTTTGAATTTCTACATTGAAAAGGTGAAGAGTATAAATGTTGGATCTATAATTTATCAGAATATTTCTTCTAGAGGTGATTCTACTGGAGGATTAGGCTTCCCTGCCATGATTACTTTACGTAAGCAATCAGGAGTCAGATATGAGAGTTGGGAAGAATAAGTGCGACCTCTTAAGCCTATTAGTAGAACCAATGTTCAAGTATATGAGTTGCATGCTGGAATAAGATATAGAAGAGGAGGTTCAGATATTCTTTCAACCTCTACCTCCAAACCAACTACTTCTCGTACTACCGCTCAATCTTCTGTCACTTTAGAAGATCTTCTTAATGATTATCAAGCTTTGACACATGACATAGCATATCTTCAGGGAAAGGTGACTGATATTGATTATAAGATTGATCATGTCTAAGGATACTTGAAACTCAAACATAACTATGATATGAGTTTCAATTCATCTCTTGCGAGTTTTCTACAAAGAGATCATAATGTTTAGTTTCCATCCAGTCCTCCATTTTCGGACTATCACCCAAAGGACTATATGGAAGAGGAGGAGGAGACTGATGAGGAGACAGAGGAAGATGAAGATGAGGATTAGTATCTTTGTGCTGTTTGTTATTTTTTTTGTTCTATTTATTTATTTTGTTTGATGTCTTGAACTCTTTAGTGTAGAAATTGTTGTTGTGAACTTTTATAATTTAGACTTACTATTATTTGTTGCTTATACTACTTGTTGTCTGTGTTTTTGTGCTACTGATTATTTTACAAACTTGTTGTTGTTGTACATGTGTAATGTTTAGAAAAACTACTGTACTTATCAATTTTTTTTGTTATATACATGTTAATTAGGCTCTACTGCTTTTGTATACTTGCTTCATGTACTTACATATTTTCATGTTAAACCCATTTTTTTATAAAAATCATTTTTAAAATTTTCTTCCTATTTCTATTTTTTCAGTTATAAATGTTTTAATCTATCAAGAAAAATTTAAGTTTGGAGGAGGGAGAAAACTTTTAAAAAACACAATTTTATTTGTCCTTAAGAAACTATATTCAAAGAAAATATCTTTTTAAAGTAATGTGAGGTATGTGGTGTTATTTTCATATAACTATATTTTTTTATTCTATAGATGTTGTGGTAAGACTTAAGTAAATTTTTGGTGATAAAGGTTAGTTCTAAGAATTAAGATATTAAGTAAAAGAGAATAAGAATATAATTTTACTATTTAAAGTAGGAAATAAATTGTGTTTGGAAATACTGAGAATCTTAGATTTATACTTTAAGGAATTGAGAATCTATGAAAATATATTTTTGAAAACTAATGCAAATTATCAGTGTAAAAAATGTGATGAGTTTTTAACTTTAAGAGGGAGATAATGAAGTTCAAAATCATTAAAGATTGATCCAGATATAGTAATCCTCACTGAGAAATAGAAAAGAAATGATTAAAAATGATCCTGAATATAAAAAAGAAAAAGAAAAAGAAAAAAAAGAGAAAGAAAGAAAAAAAAAAGTATATGTGAAATTGAGAAGAAGCTTGAGGGGATGTCTAATTAAAAATTGACTTGACTTGAATCATTTTAAAGAAAGAGACTTAATTACATTTTTTAGCTTTTATTTTCTGCAATATTAGTTTACCTTTGCTAGTAGAGTTCTCTCAAATTCTATCTGTTATTTTTCTAAAACTCTTATGTTTTTTAAACTACAACTAATTTTTGAAATGAATAGATGAATTAGAATTCCTAGACTTGATTGCAAAATATTCTTATTTCTTATTTCTAACCAAAATTATTAAGATTTTCCTAAAGTTATGAATAGACATTTACTGAACAAACTATAGAGGTCTTTAATAAAATCCACTACCACATGTTAAAAACATATTAACATATTTTTCTGAAGAAATAAGTTACTTGAAGATAAGTAACAATTAAATTTGGGGGATTTGACATGCCTAAAATATGTTGCTTTTTTTATAATTAATGCATATTTTTAATGATATTTCACTTCAATGAAATGTATTTTTGATATTTTTGGTTGTAGGTACACTAAATGAAGTAAATAGAGCAAATTGGAGTCAAATGAAGCAAACAAGTCCAATGTTGATATGACGCTTAAGCCCCTACAACAGAGAGCATGACACCAAGGCGTCATGATCCCGCACTTAGGCATCGGTGATGGTTATCTAGAAAATCCATTGAATTTGGACAATTTTTGGAGAGGTATATGAAGAGAATCTTGGGAATTTTGAGAGCTTTATTTAAAGAGACTTCTAGAGATTCAAAAGAGAGACCTTTGGGAGGAATAAAAGGGAGTCTTTTGTAGAGCATTAGATTCTTCCTAAAGAGGAGAAAGTCTTGAAGGCTTGCTGTGGATTTGGAGGAGAAGAAGAGAGGTGAGAGATATCTTCTTCACTAGAGATTCCAAGTAAGTTTGGAGTGAATTTTAAGGAGAGTGAGTGATTCAAAGGAACTTGAAGGATTGCTTGGTAAAGAGTTTAAGATAAGTTGTGTAATTTGTTTCTTTTACGTTGTCTTGTCTTGTAAACTTTTATTTATCTATAAATTCATGTGTTGTTGTTTATTCCCCACGATGTTTGAGTAGTTTCCTTTGTCTTTCTCCCTGCAATGAGGACTAATTATGTGTAAGAATGTAGTTTAGTAGAAGCACTTTTAAAATTCCATAAATTGTGATGGTTCAAACTCTATGCTTCATTTACTTGTCAATCTGTCCAATTGATTTGTTAATTTTTTTTTAAAAAATATAGTGACCTGAGATGGGTTATGTTCCAACATAGTACTAATCACATTTAGTCTCATGGATGAGAATGTATTCCTTGAGTTTAAGTGCAAAAAAATAGGGAAATAAGTTTTGATGGGTGTAGAATTGTCAATTTTTGGGTGACAAACTAAAATTTCCAATTTGGTCCAGATATTTGGAAACTAAAGCGAGAGGTTGGCCCTTATGGTAGGGGAAGTGAGAACTCTAGAGTGAGAGCTAGTATCTTCCCAGCCTAACCACAGGTTTAGAGACCAAACTCAGGATTAGCCAATTTTTTTTAATACAGTTGATCGAGGGTAAAGAATGTAATTCATTCTATTTGGCACAATACCTTAATTATATTTTAAAATTATCTTCCTACACTTATTATAAACTCTTCATTTAAATTTGAACTCTTCATGCATTTTTAGTTCAGAGTAGAGGTAACTTTGCATTTTAAAACCTTTTTAAATAGTCTTCCATTTATATTTTGCATTTGTTTATATACTAACATTTCCTTAAATCTATAGGTTTAGATATTTCTCAAAAACTTGCAATAATTTCCTATATAAGTTTTTCTTCAGTTAATATTAGGTTTTAATAAATTCAATTTTATAAGAGTTTTGGCTTTTCCCTATGGGATCAATGTTAGGGTTTTTAAAGAAAATCATATATTACTTGAAACGATACATATACTTGTGTAGCACCCCTATTATGTAAGTCTTTTTTATCATCTTTGTATAATATTTAATTATTCACAAGAGACACTAAATATAAATTGGGTCAAGGTTTTGACTGTGTCTCTAAAATTAAATAATTGTGTAACTGTGGGTCGGGTCAGAGAGAAACATTGATCAAGGCTTTGCTTGATCCATAAAATTGTTTGGCACAATTGGCTAGCATCTCCTTATATTAGGTTTTTTGCATTAAAGTAACAACTAGGGTGACCTTTACAGATGACTTATTGCTCGGTACTACCGACTGACGTGACCTGCAATTACACAATTGTTTAAGTTCAGAAATATGGTCAAAAGCTTGACCCAATTTATATTTTGTGGCTAGTGTACAAAATTAAATTTTAGATAAAGATGATAAAAATGATTTACACACTATAAATACTATGCAGATATACGTATCGTTTCAAGTAATATAGGATTTTCTTTAAAAACCTCAGTATCGATCCCACGGAGATAGGCAAAACTCTTATAAAATTCACTTTAGTAAAACCTTTTTTTATTGTAGAAAACTTATATAGGAAATGATTCCAAGTTTTTGTGTAATATCTGGAATGTTAAGTATGATAAGCAAAAGCAAAATGTAAATACAGGACAATCTAAAAAGGTTTTTTAATATAAAGTTACCACTACTCTATACTAACAAGGTATAAAGAATTTAAATTTGTATAAAGTATCTTTCCCCTTGCAATGAGTTTATAATTAGTGTAGGAAAATAATTTTAAAGATAATTAAGGTATTGTGCCAAATAGGAGCAATTTTATTCTTCACCCTCTCTCGAATGCATAAAGAGCATTGGCTAATCGAGATATTGGTCCCTAAACCCGTGGTTAGGCTGGGAAGATACTAGCTCTCACTCTAGAGTTCCCACTTCCCCTTACTCGAGGGCTAACATCTTGCTTTAGTTTATAAATATCTAGACCAAATTGGGGATTTTAGTCTGTCAACCTAAAATCTCCAATTCTACGACCATCAAAACTTATTTCTCTATTTATTTGCACTTAACCTCAAAGACTACATTCTTATCCATGAGCCTAAATTCTCCTAAGCTTCCATATCCTCTTTCTCTTTCAACATCGAAAGAAAAAAACATGTCCTAATTATAATTCACTTTAATAGAATCAAATCCAATGCCTCAAAGCTTTTTAAATCAAAGCCAATATCAAGTTAAAAATCATGTTTATCTAAATAGCTATTAATATTTCTTCCAAGGGAAGATCGAAATCTTATCATATGCATTATGGGACTTAATTTTTTCCTAAATTTATCTCATTTATGAAGAGCAATATAGAGATGAATGATCCCGACTTTCTAAATAGAAGTAAAATGTGATTTATTATAACTTAATTTTCTTAATTGTTATTCTTAATTTGCAACAAAGCCAAAAACTTCATCCAAAGCAAAAGCTAGGTAAGTTTTCCACTATAAAACAAATAAGGATATAATTATGATATTTAAATATGAGATACTACTCAATTTTTGTGTTTTTGTAATTGAATGAAGTGTTTATGAGTAGATTTAGCTAATTTAAAAATTTAACTATTCACATTTCATTTGATAAGTGAATTTCTAAAATATCCAAAATTATGTTTGAGATTATTTCAATGACTTACTATATACTTTTGGATGATATAAGCATTGACGTCAAAAATAAGGGTGCAATTGATATGTCACCAAAAAATTTATATGAACATGTACGATTCACAATTTATTTTTAGTAAGAGATCTTCCAAGTTTCAATTCAAGATCACTTAAGCTATGTTTTCTACAAATTTAAAATTAAAATGAGCACTTATATAATATAAGCTTAATGACACTGAAATGATCTATTACAAGATCAACATGTAAAGTGTTATCGCAGGCATTAATACATTAATTGGAGGGTCAAACAAAATCTAAATTTGGTATGCTTATAGTCAAAATGTGCAGCTCGATGAGAGAAATCAATTGAGCCCAAAACATTTAATTTTGAGGTTATTAAGGAACTTAAAAGTTTAAAAACACATTGTGATTAAGGGAATCAAAATAAGCAATTTGATGGAGTGTTTTGGGGGGTTAACCAAGTTTATTAAAATAACCCATTCAAAAATTATAAACATGAAAGAGGAAAGGAGAAGAGAAAAGTGAGCTCACAATTCAGCATAAGTTGTGATGAGAAGTGGAGGTGAATGACCACCAAGCATTGTTGGCCATCCCTAATGATTATTATAATCAATTATAATTATATAGCCACCAACTATAGATTTAGTAGTCACGTCTGTTATAGTCACCAACAACATTTGTTGTAGTCAGTTATGATTGTTAAATAGCCAAACTTCTACTATAGAGCAATGAGTGTCAATGTTTTAATCTTATATTCCCCAAATTAAGAGAATAGTCGATATATATACTTTTAATCATATAGTTGATTACTTTAACCAGACCAGACAACTTGATTTTTTTCCCCTTTTAGAACTTTTCCATGAAAAAATATATGTTTTCTTTTATTGTTCTTTGTATGTGTGCTGAAAAATTGTAATAAGCTAAGATTATAGATTTTTTAACCACAATAAGTTTTCAAGTATGCAACAAGCTCCAAATAAAATCATATACTAAAATTTCAAAAACATTTATGAGCTAATCAATTTATTGAAAAAATGAATGTAATGTAATTGAAATGTATTGTATTTGAAATATTTTAGAGTTGTTTTTTTCAATATAAGAAAAATACAAGAATTTATATTTTTAAATTTGATTTGAATTACAAAAAATATGAAAAATATGGCTAGTGGTGATAGTTGACAAGAAATGATAGTCGCCTCCAGTTGTGGTAATGAGGGCTATAATTTACAATGTATTTGCAAATCATCCAAATTTGATGAATTCCAAGTACACAAATTTTGAACTATATACTCAATTCAAAATTCACCAACATTTTATATTGCATGCCATTTTCTTCCAACCAAACATTAAAGTTATGAAAATCTCTGCATTTTGTTTACTTTATAAATATACCAAACAAAAAAAAACCCTTAATGCAACTCTTAACCATAATTAAAAAGCTAGCATCTCAAAGATGTTCAAACCCTATATCACTTTCAATAGATTTTTTTATACCTTTCATGTGAAATAAGATTATTCATGTTCATATTCCATGTATGGTTCAATATTACTTTCTATAAATTTACAAGTACAACTCTAAAAACTCTCACTTTGATAACTTTCATGTTATTATTTACTTAGTGTCATATATACTTCTAGTAGTAGGATTATTTTAATTGCATGTCATGCCCATAGCTTTTCAACACCACTTTATCCATTGATTATAGATTTTTTCATCAATATTCACTACCTCTTTAAAGATGATCATCTTAATTCACCTCCATAAGCATAATGCATTTCCTCACACTATTTCCTTAAAGTGGTATCATTTTACTTTAATTAAAATATTTTTTCGATTGCCCTCAATCATCTTCATAACCTTTATGTATCACTTATAAGTAAGGAGGAATGTACTGATCACCCTCAATTGCCTTCCATTAACACTTTGTTCGTCGCCTTTAGTTGTCACGTTTGCCTCTCAGAAAAGGCCTTTCTAGGTATCCACCTTACTATGCTAACAAAGACTAGACGCACTTTCAACTTCAATTAGGCCCCATTTGAGGAAAAAATTATTGCATTAGGTGTCCAATAACAGGGTGTCACGTGGCAACCCGGGCTTAAATCGTGCATGTCACTAGACCCAAATTGCACATGACCACTTATTAATGGACACCTGAAGCAAATCTGCATCAGATGTCTTGATGCAATAATTTCTCCCAT
The DNA here is from genome assembly GCA_002079205.1 of Phalaenopsis hybrid cultivar. Lineage (NCBI taxonomy): Eukaryota > Viridiplantae > Streptophyta > Magnoliopsida > Asparagales > Orchidaceae > Phalaenopsis > Phalaenopsis hybrid cultivar. The sequence continues at coordinate 48,442 of JXCR01146506.1, forward strand.
TTGAGAGCGCTTTATCATTGAGGAAATTTTTTTTAAAAGTAACTTCCCAAAAAACTTTATTATAAAGTTACCTTTGATTTAATAAAATCCTATTTGAATATAAAATTTTCTACTAGCTTTTCAACACTATAAATTTAAAAAAGAGACTAATATGCCCCTATGGTAGTGTCGGAAGGCAGACCTTTCTTTTTCTACTTTTATATAATAAAATTTCTCCATCGCAGTAGCAGCAAGTGGCCCCCACTTCATGCTTTCTTTTTTTTTAAATTATTTTTTATTTCTCAGTTTTTAAAGTACTTTTTTATTTGCTTATTTAAGTGGGCTTTGAGGAGCTCGAAGAGGTTAAGAAGCTTGGAGAAGAAAGATGATAGAAGCCCACAACATCGCTTTCTATTTGTGCCCCTCTCATGGAGGCAGAGGCTAAGAAGGAGCTTTAAACTTGGCCGAACTAGAAGTTTTGGGAAGCGCGCGAGCTTCTCCAGTGGCGGAAAGGGTGGAGGCAAAGGCTGCAGAGGCTATTTTGGACCTTTCTGTCTTCTAAAAGATGGAACATGGGCGGTAGGTCGAAAGCGGTGGATTTGTCACGTTTTGAAATGACCATAAAATACCCTTACGATTGACGCGTCGTTAAAAGAAAAGTTACACCAAACACACAGGGAAACATTTTTCACCATTCTATGCAATGTAACAGAGGCGTAACTCGTTCTCAAACGAAGCCTTAGTACTGACATTTTCTCCAAGTTTAGGATGGAAGCCACACAAAACTCATACAACTATTATTAGTACTACCAATTTCATTCAAAGTGAATCTCATAAGTTTTGTAAGGATTCTTCACATAAAAATGTACCTCAATTTTATTTTGTTTACTTATATGTTAGTGATTTTTTATTGATTTATGCTATTGATGCTCCTTTTTTATGGACTATTTTGTCTAAAAAATGATACTGCCCAATTTTATACGACCTTTATAAAAATAAATAATTCAGCTGTTTAATACACAAAGGATTTATACAGATCCAACAGGTGATATTTTGCAAGCCCAGGCCCACCTCCTCATCACAGCCCTGCGGCTGCAATCCCATCTCCCTTGAAGCTTATCCAACTGACTATTTCTTAAACTATCCCTCATTAACAGGAAGTTCAACAAGATTGGAAAATATGAATGTTCATATCATAAAAATTTAAATTTAAATTTTATAATTTCTCAAATCCTATTTTTTTAATATTTCTTTTTGTAAGAAAAATGTGGAACATATTAAAAATTTAAACTTTTTAAGAGAATTGAAATAAATTAATTACAGCAAATATTATTAATAATTAAATTAAAAAAAAGGTGCAAAGCTTTTTCTGAAACCCGAACAAATTGGAAGAACTAAGGGCACGGCATTTTCTCCTCTCTTCTCTCTCTCTCTCTCTCTCTCTCTCTCTCTTTTGTTAATAGTTCTTAATTCCTATAAAACCTTTTGTTTGATTTTTCTTTTTTCGTTCGGAAAGATCTTCGCTCCTCTTCTTCTACCATGGAAGGTACGGAATTTCTGCTCCCGCATTTGGGTTTCTCAAGTAATATTTGGGATTATCGGTTTTGATGGCAAGCAATGTTTTTTATCTTTTTGTTTTCCATTTCAATTGTTTCCATGGTTTTCATTGTCTATGAACTGAGCTTTCGGATCGTAAATTTGTAAGGCGATTGGTTTTTTTCAGTTCCTGCATTATTTTGATTGGAATTTATGGGCTTCGCTTCAAACGCTATCGAAATTTGTGACCTAGAAAGTCTTCATTGATTCCTGCTGCGCTGTTCTATTTGGGAAATGAAGTGGGAGCTCTGGGACAAATATCATCATTTTTTATATTGGCGATAGTGTTTTTGATGTGATAATTCTGAGGAAAATGATATACTGGAAATTGATAAGAAAGTTGTGAGAATCATTCCCACAAGAAATTACTTTCTTTGCCCATTATAGAACATTACCCCCTCTTCTATTAGAGAAATAAGCTTATTTGTTTGTTTATTTGATTCATATGATAATGGATATATGAGTTATAATCATCATAATATTTTTTTTGGGAATTCCAAACGATTTATTGCTCAAATGTAGTACAATTTTTTTGGGTATTCTTTTTTTTTTTTTCTAATAGGATTCATAGTTGTTCCAATGGGATTCCAAAGACCATTTATTGATGCAATTAAAAGCAAAAAAAGAAGGCTTTAAATAGAGCCTCCGATGACAGGTTGGGCATCTTTGATGAGATGCCCCATTTTCTTGTTTTGATTACAATGCCATAAATTTGGTCATGTACTTGTGTTTGGTGCTATAATATATGGTTCTGACTCTTGAGTTTATGTCATGTAATTATTGTGTGAGGCTACTAATAATATCTCTTATTATTATGATTATTATTATTATTATATTGATTTGTATGCATTGTAAAGTTTAGGCTCCACAACTTTGGACGTAATTGTTACTATTCAATAGTTTGCTAGCAAAATGAGGTATGCTAGCTTAATTTCTTCTTCTTTTAACTTGAGCTTCTATACTAGGAGATTTTTAGATAGAAGATGGTGTTTATTGTTAATCTAAGGCCTTTTTTTGTCGATTTGGAAATATTATATATTATGTGATGTAGTATTGGATGCTTATGTTTGCAGTGTTGAGTCTTATTTGTATGTGTGTAATCATTTTTATTCAGTTATTTTATGTAATTTTTCTTTATTTTTCTTTCAGAGAATATAATTTAGTAACTTGATGATGGATGAAAGAAAGGCTTTTAAATACCATGCTCTTTTGGTATTTGTTACTTCTACTTGTTCCTAGTTTTAAGGCTTTCTCTTCCTTTCTACTTCATGCCTTTTTCTGAGGTGCTCATTTATTTTTTCTTCTAATCCAATTATTCTCCTTCATGCCAGATACATTTCTCAACAATCGAAATGTCCTAGCCCAATATGATCTTTACTTTTGTTATTCTGCTCTAAATCAAATAATTTTAAAGAAACTTTATTGATTTTATTTTTTTCTTATTTTTTTGGAATTGTTCAAAACTTATAACTCTACTTTAGAGACCAAAGACAACATCACTCAACCAACTAAATAGTGATTACCCTTTTTTCTTACATTTTCATGATAATCACAAGTGGATGGTGGTTACCCTCTATGATCTTTACTCTTGTGTGAGGTGTGTGTGGCTTTGCAAGAGGAGAGGAAGAAGAGAAGATTTAGGCTTGCATGCTTAAATTGGGTTCTATTCTTTTAACTTAGCATGGCCTTGTATTGTATTTTAATATTTTTTATGTTTGCTTTTATTGAATGTGTGTAGAAACTAAGTACATTTTCTTTGAATAAGTCTTTTACCTTGAAGTTTTATGTATTTTGCGTGTTGGTTTGAAATAACAGTGAAAGTTATGTTGCTTTATTAACCTTAATCATAATTTAAATATGTTTTGAATTCAGCCGTCATCTAATAATTTTAATATAAAACGAATGGAAAGTAGGGTTAACATGCAATTTTTTGAAAATATAGGAATATTGCTTTTGGGAAATCGTAATCTCATTGAGAAATAGTGACCTTGAAGCTTTTTATATAATTTAAGTTTGGAATATCCCTAAAATGTAATATAAAGAAGAAATGTTTCTTAAGTCTAAATGGAGACTAAAAAATAGTGTTGTCTTTGACTGAAAACTACTTGAAGGAACCTATACAAAATTGTATAAACTTCAGGTATTGAAAAGTTCAAAGAATCTTCATCGTTTAAAAAAATCCCTTTTAAAACTTTAAATTTTTAGTTCATGCAGTCGGATAAAACTTTGATTTTATAAAAAGTAGTGTTGAATTCAATTTAATCTCGATCACTTTATTACTTGAGATAGCAGGTGCACTTGTATACACCGTACAACGATCAACAAGTTAATCTTAGAGTAGCAAATTGATAAATAATCTCATATAGGATGTCTTATAACCTCTTCTATATATGTTAATATCATCGAGTGTCACCTAACAAATAATCTCAGGTCTGTCAAATATCCTTAGTGAATTTTTTATGACATCTTTTATACAAGTTAACAACATCAAGTGACAATTTGACAAACAACTTCAGATAGATCAAACTTCTTAATGAATTTCTTCCGTCTTTTATACATGTTACTGTCGAGTAACACTCCAAAAAATAATTTTGGATATATCAAGTATCCTTGATGAATTTCTTATAACCCCTTTTGTATAGATTAACATTATTGAGTAACACTCCAACAAACATCTTTTGATAGGTTAAACATCCTTAGTGGATTTCTTTAGAGATCTTCTACATAATTAACTCTATTGAGTAACACTCCTATAAATAATCTCAAATAAATAAAAAATTCTTAGTTATTTTTTTACAACTTTTATATAAATTAACATCATCGAGTGACACTCTGATAAATCAACTTAGATATGTCAAGCTTTCTTAATGGATTTTTATGATCTCTTATATATATGTTAAAGTTGTTAAGTAGCACTTTGAAAAATCGCGTAAAATAGATAGATCAACGTCCTTGGTGTATTTCTTATGACCTAATTTGTAAAGGTTAATATTATTGATTAACACTTCAACAAAACATCTCAAAGAGGGTAAACATCCTTGATGGACTTCTTACATTCTTTTATGTATAAATTAATGCCATCGAGTAATACTCTAATAAATAAGTTTTGATTGGTCAAATATTTATAGTGTATTTCTTACAATCTCTTTTGTATAAATTAACATCATCGAGTGACGCTCCGACAAATCACCTCAAATAGATCAAATATTTTTTTTTTTGAATTTCTTACAACCTCTTTTGTAGATATTAATATCATCAAGTAACACCTGATGAATAAACTCAAATATGTCAAACATTCTTAGTAGATTTTTATGATATTTTTTTTGTACATGTTAACATCTTTGAGTAACACTTTGATAAACCACCCCAGACTGTTCAATTATCTTTGATTAATTTCTTATGATATCTTATGTACATGTTAATATTATCGAATAATACTTTGAGAAATAACTTTGGATAGGTCAAACATCATTAATAGATTTCTTAAAACCTCTTCTATATATGCTAATATCCTTAAATATCACTCCAACAAAAAAAAAGAATGATAGATCAAACATCTTTGATGGAGTTCTAATGACATCTCTTATACATGTTAACATCATCGTATAACACTCTGACAAATAATTTCAAATAGGACCAAAATTATTGATAGATTTCCTATAACCTTTTATGTAAACTTAACATCATCTAGTAATACTCTGACAAATAAAATTAAATAGATCAAGCATCATTATTGGATTTCTTTTGACCCCACACACATGAGTTAATATTAATAGACAACTCCATAATCAAATTAATTTTACTAATTACATCCAATATAGTCAGGCTGTTACTTGCCCTACACCATTAGATCATTGTCATTTATATGTTTTCATCCAATAATAGAAGGCTCTTAGTTCGACTATCACCTAGGAAGATCTACACTTAAAAACTTTGATTTAAAGAGACTATATAGATCTAAATAACTCTTAGGTTTTAATGTTTAACAACATTTAGAATTTCAATGTTTGACTAATGACATCATTAGATTACCATCACCATCAATGCCAACGTCCAACACCATCAAGCTACCACTATTTCAATCCATCATCAAATTGTTATTAATCGATCGTCACCAACACTGTTATTTGGTAATACTTTAAGACTACAAATATCATCATATTTTCTTCATAAAGCTACCATCATTTGGTCATCATCTTTTAATAAAATTCAACCATTGGCGCTCATTGATCTAGTCACACGTCAACATTAATGTCAGATCTAGTCACACGTCAACATTAATGTCAATTCTCATCAACATCATCATTTATCTTCATCCTTAAAGCAGATGTATGCCACTGATACTCAACTTTGTAAATAAATAACACTGACATATATCACTACGTATCAAGCTAGTGCATGTTAACAATGAGTGCCATTTATTTATAGTATCACTAGAAGGCACACCTAAGAAGAAGCATTGATGGGAAGATAGTGGAGGATGAGATCCATAATTGAAAAACCTCATGAGGGTAAGTGATAGATAGAGTCTCCACTCATTCCCTTATAAGGCACATCTACGAGAAAACCTTGATAAGAAGCTAATAGTGGATTAAGTTTACACTGAAAATACTCCATATTATCAAGTGGTTGATAATGTCTCCACTCAAAATCTTAAAAGACTCACAAGCCTTTGTCGGCGCTATTTTGGTTGAGGGAGTTGCCCGTAAGAAGCTGTCGGTCACCGGAATCAAAATCTTGTCGCCCACTTTGGAAGGACTTTTAATTTACATATAGATTTAAGTTTAGAAAAATATGAAATCAAACTGACCTCATATTTTTCATAGTTTAAATGAAAGAGCGATGTACCTCACACCCTGTATCTGTCCCAAAGGATAAACACAAAACTTGAGGATGAGACTCAATCAGATAAACTAAGAAATGTATGACGTTTGTTTGGTCCTCGAAACCATTTTATTTGCCGAGAAGTTCCCCTATTTAATATGAACAATTAAATAGGTTTATATTAAGCTGGATTCAGAAAAGCTTCCTATAAGAGCAAATCCCTATAGTTAATTACATCTTAAACAACTGAAGTCACCTAAGAAAACTCTCGATAAAAATCAGGAAATATTATCTTAAAAGAGGTAAAAAAGATAAGACTTTTCAACAAAATTAGACAAAGAAGTTTGTAAAGGGGAATGATTCAAACTTGGAACATTTATTATAGAATCCAAAAGAAGAAGAGCTAGTGGATGCCACAAATCTGAAGGAGAACCTCGGTGACTTCCCAGTCTACCTTATAGTTTGGCTTTAGTTTCGAGGAAGAAATATTCAAGTGTTTTATCATACCAATTTTATTTACTTAAGACTTACATTTGTGTGAAACGATCACACAAATAGCCTGGAAGATATGAGGATTTAGGTCGTGACAGACGACAATCTCGGAATCCAAAGACAAGTAAGGGCTTAGAATGTACAGTAGAGTCGTACAAATGTTTAAATATAAGTTGAGGATTTATGTTGCATAAGCAAACAACCTCGAAATCTTGTGGATTCTTGTTTTAACTTCTAAGGAAGGAATGGTTTAACTGGTGTAAACATGTTCTGCTATTGAAGATGATCGTGTTGCCCACACTGCTAGCTTCAAACTCCTTGTCGTAACGAGTTTAAGTTTTTTAGGGTGTCAGGTTATGATGTCAAATTAGACGGCTCTATACTTGTAGTCCTTTAAACATTTTATGAGAGGCATGTTGAAGTTGTACAGTATATGGAACAAATGTAGAATGTGTAGCATAGGACAACAGTAGATTATATAGTGAAAAAGAACAGTACAACATGCGGTGTAAAAAAAAGGTAAAAGGTATAGCAGGAAAGTGACTACAAAAAAGTAACATGTTGTAAACACAAAACAAACCTGTATACCTGAGAGATTCGCTGTTCTTTAAGTGTAGTTGATGCAACAGGTATAAATAGAACAGACTGAAATGCATTATATAAACGAAAGTAAAAGAAGAAAAGAAACGTCACCCGAAAAACTCGAGAAAGAACGGTAAATGAACAATGATGGAAAATTTAGGAAAAATCAATGAATAATCCATGACGAAAAGCTCGAGAAAATTGACCAGTAACAATTCAAATAAAATCCTCAAAACCTCGGGAAAATCCCAGAGAAAAGATCACGGATGTTTTGTCCAAAAATTTTGATGGAACATATAAAAAAGTCTGAAAAGAGGAGACTGCAAGCACTCGGGTAGGGCTAGACTCAGATATATATTTGTACTCAAGGGTCGTCGAAGGCTACTCGGTCACACGGATGTATAAAACCTGCCACTCGACTAGAAGGGTGTCCTACTGAATCTAATTTAGGAGGGTACTCATTGGCCCAAACAGGTAATCAACAGGTGGACAACTAATTTTTTTAAATGTATTTAAAATTTATATTTTTAGCATGCACATAGGTTTCAAGCATACAAAAGTGAGTTGTATCAATTTTGTTTGTAGCAAAAAAATATTTTTTTGTTTGAAAAAGGTGTATCCGTTCTTATCAAATTTGTTTTTATTAGTTTTGAAAACGTGTAGTTGTCAACGAGTCGATCACACTATCGGGCGTAGGACTACTAACAACCTAAGAAGCTATGGGTCAACTCCCGCTAGTCTTATGTCGACAAATGATATTACATCTTACTGTTCACCGGGTCCATGGGGGTGTCCCGATGTCGTAGGACGAAATATCATTCCGCTCTAACACCGGTGTGCCTTTGTCATCACCGACCTAAGCCCCAAAACAAAACTGATCTACTTGCGACGTTGCTTGATGGTTTCACGCATAGCAAAAGATTGTATGTGGACACTTATGTATTAGACATAAGCATAAAAAACTGAACTAAGAAGCAAGAAAGAGAAATAATAAAAATGAGGTGAGAGAGAGGAGACACTTATCTACCTAAAACACCGAAAAGACGGAGGATGAATCAATTCTCAAAACTCATGACGAAAAGACTTAAAAAGTTGGGCCCAAGGTCCTTGAATCAATCCAAAAGGATGTCATTTTCTCGCTTTATTAGAATTGGATCAAACCAAGCAGGGTGTCATTTCCAAATCCTATTTCGAACGAGTCAAAATGGGCCTGAACCGACACAATGATCACCCACAAATGACCTCCCCGACATCAGCGTCAATCCTCCAAAAATATCTTACATAGGCTCAATTTGACTCAATCGAATACTCTCCCAAATAGGACTTGGAATCTTCCAAAATTCGTAAATCGAACAAAAGGAAAATGACCTGGGAGAAACCACCACTAGCATTTCCAAACCCATATCAAAATTAAGGTTTCCCAACTCCCAAATTAACCAATAGCTTCATATATCAAATGAACATAGAACCTTCCAATAAAACCAAATAAATGCTCACGACCAGGGTCAGTAGAAGAGAGGAAGCAACCACCAAGGCTTTCGGTCAAGTCAGCCTAAAGAATAAAAGAGGCTCACAGCCAAGGCAACCCAAGGCACAAAAAGGCTCATGGCTAAGGTAAGAAACAAGGCCAAAAGAGGCTCACGATCAAGGCAACCCAAGGCACAAAAAAGCTCACGACTAAGGTAAGAAACAGGGCCAAAAGTGACTCACGACCAAGGCAACCCAAATCAATTACATGAGGACCTTTGATATACATAAGAGAGTGCAAAATATAACCATCATTTTGAGATGACTAATTTAATCAACCAACTGTCATCCAAGTTGTTCACGTCCAACAAGAAGGACTAAATCCAATTAAGGAGCCTTCAGTATGTCTCACGAGTAGGGATAGGAAGCAGCTCAGGACAACCACCAAGCCTTTCTAGTAGGGACAAATATAAAGCACAAACATAGACTCTCGGGTAGGAACTAAAGCCAGTAAAACTACACCCAAACTACCTCCCGGGTAGGGGCTAAGGCAAGCAAAAATCAAACCCAAACTACCTCTCAGGCAGGGGCAGAACGAGACAAAACCGAACTTCCAACCAGAGTAAAACCGACCACAACTAAGACTCAAACCCATGCCACATTAAAGGCTAGAAAACATCTTCATGCCCTCAAAATATCAAAATATAGGGCTACCACATGTTTCACACAAGAATAGCTATGGAACTCTTCCAAATCAAAATAAATTTCTTCACAGTACGCTCTTTTAAGCCAAAAAATGATCATAAAATGCCAAAATCGAGCCCCTAGCAGGGGTTAAAGAAAATAAAACCGCACCCTCCCACAGCTTTTGAGCAGGGGCAATAACAAACGCCAAAAACAGGCTCTCGGATAGAAGCTAAGGCCAGCAAACCGAACCCCCAAACAAAGCCAAACCGAACCCTTCAAGGACCATAAGTAAAGTTCGAGCAGTTAGGACAAAGTTTCAACAAAAACCAAAAGCCAAGTCTCAACAGAACCCAACCTCAATGGCTTGGCAGAGAGAAAACCGAAAAAAGAGGCAAAACACGGGGGAAGAAGGTACCTCCTTGAAGCAAAAAAAGCAACACAGAAACTTTAAAGGCACTCCCCAACTTCAACTCTTCCTCCAACAGTAAGAGGAAGTAAACCCGAGCACAGAAAGGTAAAGAAGTAAGTGAGAAAAGAAAATGACAGAGCTTTCCCTTCCTCAGAGATTTTTTGCCCTTTGAAACGCACCAAACGAAAATCTTATATAGACCAGAAAAGGAGAAGGAATGATTAAGAGATCGCATATGGCTCGAGAGATCAAGAGAGGTAGAGGATTAAATCATTGTAGAGGATACGATCTGCGGCAGAGAAGATCGAACTCAGAGCGCAGAAGATAGGATACGAGGGATGGGCGTCTGCGAGACTTGTCTCGCGTGCGAGAGGCGAACGCGAGAACGAATCCCTCTAACGACACGAAGGAGCGGGCCAAGCAACCGAACGAGCCAATCTAGGGCTGAGGCAGGCTCACGGGTTCGAGAAAATTAGGCGGGGAGGGAGGAGATAGATTTAGGTTATGAATAATAATAATAATAATAATATTATTATTATTTATTATTATAATTATACCTAAATTACGCATCTTTCCCTAGACACGTCGTTGGAATGAAACGAAAATCCCCCATTAGGCAAAATCGACGTTCCGGACTCGTCAGCGCAGTCTGTTTCGTCAACCGGAGTTGTTTAGGCAACCTCATCGACGATTGGGACAAAAATACTTTGCGACCCGGACCACATCAAAAACTCGCCTCGAGCTCAATCAAACAGGAAGGCGAAAAGCACGACGATGTCAGATCAAGGCATACAATCAATCCTAAGGCCAACAGTCTTATGAGGATTCTCCTTGAGTTTCCTCACAGTAGCCCCGCCTACTAGGTGCTAGAGGTCAAAACTACTATGCAAAACTTCAAGTCGAGCGAAGAAAAACTCAAAATTTTTAACTGGGATGGCTCCTTTGCTAGTTTTCTAGGAGTAGTCGACAGAAAAGTCCTACGGCTAGATCCTAGGCTATTTAAAGAGGAGAGATTAAATCTCAACCAAAAGTGAGGTCAACAGCCTTAAAATGTGCAATTTTTTTACTTATTCAAGAAAATTAGATGACTTAAGCCTTAAAAAACTTTGAAATCATTATGCTCATTTTGGGAGGCAATATCCCAACTACCACATTAGATTTCTAATGAAGACTTACATATTCAAGACAAAATGAATTTCTTTTCTTAGGGATCAAGATACATGAAGATCAAAAGTTCATCTATCAATATCTTAAACTTCAATTGAGTTTATACATTTCAAAGAACTCTTATCTTAAAATATTGTACAGAGCTAGTGAATTTCCATAAGATCGTAACACTCTACAACAATATCACAAAAAAAATTTTGAGATCTTCTGAAGCGTTCAAAATTCTCCTCAGCTTCCATTAGATGTTCTCTTTTATTTCAAGTTTGTAAGAAAAAGAGAACATATTTCTTAACTATAATTCATTTTAATGGCATCATATACAACACTTATATATTTCAATTAGTAAATTCTTCTTTCTAAAAGCTATTGATGTCAATGTCTACATCAAGCTGAAAATCCTATTTATCAAAATATCATGATCAATAACTCTTCGAAGGGAAGACCAAAATCTTTTCATATGAATTACGGGTCTTAATTTTCCTTAAATCTATCTCTTATATGAAGTACAATATTTTAGAGTTGAATAGGCATTAATAACTTAGAGATGAGGATGCAATAATAGTTTGGAGATGAACAAACAACATTAATCTGATGATAAAGCCTTTATCCAAATATGTTTATTCCACCATTTTTTAATATTCAGAGCTCAATTTTAGTGTTTTCAAAACTTGATAAGCATCTATGAATAAAAATATGGTCAATTAATTGTCACCAAGATATTTATATGATAAGGCAAGAATCTTAATGCATTTTGGGGTAAGAGATCTTTCAAGTTTGAATTTAGGATCATCCAAATTTTGATTTCAACAAATTTATAGTTTAACTGAGCAACTCGACAATACAAGCTTAATGAAACCAAAAATGATCCACTCCAAGTTCAAATAAGCCAAAATCAAACATTTGAAGTGTTTTAAAGGATTTGGGGCATTAATTGGAGGGTCAAACAAACTCTAAATTTAGTATGCTTATAATTAAATTTGAACGAGTCGATGAGAGGAATCCAATCAGCCCAAGGCCATCTAATTCTGAAGCCCTTAAGACTTTTAAATGTTGAAAAAATATATTGTGATTGAATAAATTCTGGCCATTTGATGAAGTGTTTTGAGAGGTTGCTCAAACTTATTAAATTAATTACCCTATTTAAAAGCTCAAAATTTGTCCATATTTTTCACATGAAAGGAGAGAGGAGAAGTCAAGAATGAACTGACAATTGAAGCATAAATTATGAAGAGAAGTGTAGGTGAATAATCACTAACCACTATCGACCATCAACAACGATTATTACAACCAACTATATTTGTTTTAGCCACCAACTACTACTTTGTAGCCACCAATTACATCTGTTGCATCCCAACTATGGTTCTTGTAGCAAAACTTCTATCTGTAGTCATGATTGTCGATTTTTATAATCTCGTTTTCTCTAATTCAAGAGAAGAGTGAACTTCTATATTTTTAATTACATGGTTAATTACTTTGATCAGAATAAACCCAGAGGTTTTTTTTTTCCATGGGTGTTCTATATAAAAAATCTAATTATCTTATATATTTCTATTGGTGTGTCCTAGAAAATTATACTGAGCTAAGATTTAAATTTTTTTATTAATGAAAATATTCTATTATGCAGCAAGCTCCAAATAATGTCAAACACCCAAATTTCAAAATACTTATGGACTAATTGATTTGCTGAAAAAGGGAATGTAGTATAATTCAAATTTATTTTATTTAAAATATTTTACAGTTGTTTGGTTCGATGTAAGAAAATGTAGGAATATATGTTTTTGTTTTTAGTTTGAAGAAAAATAAAATTAATGAAAAACACAGTTAGCGGTGTCGGGTGATAGACAACGACGGCGGTGGTGGAAATGAGGGTTGTAATTTACAATATATTTGAAAATTGCCCAATCTAGTGAATGCCAAGTACAAGAAGTTTAAACTACAGAGTCTATTCCAAAAGCTTACATTACATTCCTTTTTTATCCAACATTACACTAAAATTTTAAAAATCTCTGCATTCTTTTTAATTTATAAATATACCAAATCCCTCTTTAGTGCAACTCTTAACCACCTCTAAAAAGCTAGCATCTCAAAGAATTCCATCCTAAATTACTTTAAATAGTTTTTCTTATATCCTCTCATGTGAAATAAGATTACTCCCATTCATGTTACACTTATGGTTCAAGATTCAAACTTTCTACACCTTTAAGAGTATAATTCTAACAACTCTTAATCACCTCCATAATTTTCATGTTCTGATTTACTTATTACCTCAAGTTATGTTATGTATGCTTCTAGAAAGAGGATCACCTTAACTGCTTGTTATATCCATAGCTTTTCTACATCACTTTCTCCATTGCCTTGTCCTAATTACCTTCTGTCACCTCCGTAGTTTAAATAAAAGTTGCATCATTTTTAATTTAAATAAAGACTGTTTTGGTTTCCATCAATCATCTTCATAACCTTCATGCATCATTTCACCCATCAATAATGAGGAATGTGTCAACCCTTCTCAACTGCCTTCCATCATTATTTTGCTCATTTCCTTTTTATGTCATGTTTGCCTTGCAGAAGAGACCCGTTTTGGCATCAACCTTATTTTGTCGATAATATCAAAGACTAGACACACTTTCAACTTCATTTAGTATTGACATTTTCTTGAAGTTTAGGAAATGGAAACCATTAACAACTCATACCTATTATTAAGACTAGCAATTTCAGTAGGAGTGAATCTCATAATTTTTATAAAGACATTTCTCATAAAAATGTATGTCATTTTGTCGTATTTTACTTATATGAGAGTTATTGTTTGTAGATTTAGGCTATTAATGCCCCTTTTTTATCATTTCAACCTTGAGAGTGCGTCCATCATAGAATCCCTATGAAATATTTGTCCGAAAAATGATAAAAATGATACTGCTCCAATTTTTATCAACCATCTTTAAAAATAAATAATTCTCTCTCTTTAATACACAAAATATTTATTCTAATTCAAAAGCTGATATTTTGCAGACCCAGGCCAGTAGCCGCACAACCTCTGTAGTTCCATCTCCCTTGANCAGAGTTATTGTTTGTAGATTTAGGCTATTGATGCCCTGCGTCCATCATAGAATCCCTATGAAATATTTGTCTGAAAAATGATAAAAATGATACTGCTCCAATTTTTATCAAACATCTTTAAAAATAAATAATTCTTTCTCTTTAATACAAAAAATATTTATACTAATTCAAAAGCTGATATTTTGCAGACCCAGGCCAGTAGCCGCACAACCTCTGTAGTTCCATCTCCCTTGAAGCTTATCCATCTAATATTTATTTAAACTGTTTACACTCAGACGACTCGGTTAGTCTCATGCCCTCATTAACTGGAAGTTCAATATTGCCACAAGTTCATCCAAAGTATTGGAAAATGTGGATATTCATATCATAAAATTTTAAAATTTTATTATATAATTTCGCTAATCCTATTTTTTTAATATTTCTCTTTGTAAGGATAGTCTTTAAATAGAAAGAGTGGAACATATTAAAAATGTGAACTTTTAAAGAGGATTGAAACAAAATAATTAACATTATTATTAATAGTTAAATTGAAAAAAAAGGGTGCAAAGCTTCTGTTGAAACTGGAACCAATTGAAAGNTTCATATCATAAAATTTTAAAATTTTATTATATAATTTTGCTAATCCTATTTTTTTAATATTTCTCTTTGTAAAGATAGTCTTTAAATAGAAAGAGTGGAACATATTAAAAATGTGAACTTATAAAGAGGATTGAAACAAAATAATTAACAACATTATTATTAATAGTTAAATTGAAAAAAAAGGGTGCAAAGCTTCTGTTGAAACTGGAACCAATTGAAAGGACAAGGGCACGGAGTTTTATCCTCGTTCCTCTATCTCTAGTTAATGGCTCTTAATTCTTATAAAACTGTTTGTTTGATCTGATTTTTTTTCTGTCAGAGATGATCTTTGCTTTTCGTTTCCTGCCATGGAAGGGACGAAATTTCTGCTGCTCGCGCATTTAGATTTCTCTGCTAATATTTGGGATTATCGGTTTTGATAGCAAGCAATGTTTTATCNATCAGAGATGATCTTTGCTTTTCGTTTCCTACCATGGAAGGGACGAAATTTTTGCTGCTCGCGCATTTAGATTTCTCTGCTAATATTTGGGATTATCGGTTTTGATAGCAAGCAATGTCTTATCTTCAATATGTTTTCCATTTCAGTTGTTTCCCTAGCTTTCATTGTTTATGGGTTATTTTTAGTTTATGCACTTTTTTATTGAAATGGACTTCCGCTTGAAACGTGATCAAAATTTATGACCTAGAAACTCTTTATTGATGCATGTTACTCTGCTCTATTTTGCCAAGTTAACCAACAACAAACTGAAGACTTTTCTTTTTTGTTTGCTTTTAAGCAGGTTTTGTTTTAACATATAGATAGACACAAAAAATTTGGTTACTCATACTTTTGCGCATAGTGCTTTATAGGGTAGCTTTTTTGTTAAGGAAATAGGTAGTTCACATTTTCTTTTTTTTGTTAATTTTGAGCAATCCCATCTTTCTGTTGGTTCGGGACAGTTTCCTATTGTAACCCTTTTATTTTATTGTAATGCAAAACATATTTCAAGGGAGATGTACTGGAAGTTCTGTGACAAATATCATGATTTTTTATATTGGGGACAGGGTTTTCGATGTGATGATTCTGAGAAAAATGATACTAGAAATTGTAAAGAAATAATCTTATATGTTTGTTTATATGATTCGTATGATATTGGATATATCAGTTATAATCATCACAATTTTTTTCAGGAAATCCAAATAATTTATTGCTCAAAGGCATTACAACTTTTATGATTACCTTTTTATTTTTATTAATAGGATTCATAGTAGTTNAGGACCAGTCTATTTTGAGGTGTGACAACATTGATCTTTATATGACACATGGAGCAAGTTCTTATATGGATCAGTCTTCACGCCCTTCCACATTGTCAGCATCTCGATGTGATGATAGTTTGGCAAGTATCTTGGACATATTGGGAAATATAAAGAAGGAGATATCAGTGATTCATAACAGAATCAGTGGTCTCACTGATCAATTTAATCATCCAAATTGGCAAATGAAACAACAGTCGGATCATACTGTTGTAGTCCTTGATGCACAGGTTCACATGTATAAGAAGAATGGTTAGATCAACGAAGATTCTGAGGACTTCTAAAACTATCCATTCTACAACTTATATGTGCATCAATCACTTTGAGATATTAGGGAAGTGGATAGTGAGGTTGATGAAATTTTGGAGTGATTTTTCATAGTTGCTTCAATATGTGCAGGTTGTTGTGTTGTGTGTTTGAAAATGTTTGGTTTTTATTGAACATTAGATTTGTGGTGTGCTTATTGGCTTTTAGAGTGTTTTGTATGCTTAAGAGTCTGTGAGTGATTTCAGAATTTGTGTTTTAAGTTTGTGAGTGTTGTATATTAGTGTTGGTGTATGATTGGATTTATATTTAAATATAAGTGATTTTTTTGTTTTTTTTGTGAAAATTAGGTGTTTGAAGTTGTTTAAACATGTTGTATTTGGCTTGCTAGGGTTTGTAGTATATTGGTGTGTACTGCTCGTTGTTGAAATTTAACAAAAAATGGAAAACTAAAATTTTGGCACTGGCACCTAGGCGCTAGAAACCCAAGAGCTTGGTGCTTAGGTGCCAGAATTGGCGCGTAAGCGCCAGTTCACCTGAACCAAAAATTTGAGTTAAAACCTCAATTTTTACCCAGTTCATCATCTTCTTCTTCCTTGATTTCACGAAAAGCACTGTGGAGGATCCCTAGGACTTCTCAAATCTTAGGTTTTGGAGTGATTTCTTGATATAAAAATTGGATTTGATTACCTCAAGATAAGAGCTTTACTTTAATGCAAAATTTTTTTCTTATTTTTGCCATGGATTCTTCTCACATTGCTCATGTGTCAAAATTTTGGATTTTTTTGGAAGAAATGAGTGATGAATCCATGGTAGAAAGTTTCTTACCTTAGAAAAATGTTGTTGAAAGTTTAAGAATTTTTTTTGGAATTTATGTAGATATTTTTGGAATTTTATAGATTATGGCTCCTAAAACTAAGCAAGAAAAAGGAAGATTTGAGTTCAATTTGGAGAAATTTTCAATATGAAGGCTCAATTTAGAAATAAGGATCTCCTTGTGAATAGAAAGTTGATTTGGGAGAGGGCTTTTCTCAATCCTAAGGGAGTGGTTGAAAGCTTAATTATGGCACAGCACTGGAATTTTTTTATTACTTTACCACAGCAGCAATAATTTCTATTATCCGGAAATTTTATGCAAATTTCTTTCAAGCTTCTGTTGATCAAGTTTATGTTTGAGGAAGAAGAGTGGAAGTTACTCTTAAGCGCATCAATGCTCTATTCCAATTACCAAATGTTATGAACTTTGAGTATTCTTCATTTGAATCTTTTGAATCACTGTTGGATGAGGTGATAGCATTTCTGACTGACGGAAGAGGAGTTTGGAACATTAAGTACAATCATAAAGTAAACTTCTCTACCTCAAACCCTCCAAGGCATATCACTATTTTATTTATGTGAGATAACTTCCTATTAATCATCTTAGTGAGGTGACCAAGGAGAGAGCATATTTGAATTTCTGCATTGAACAGGTGAAGAATATAAATGTTGGATCTATAATTTATCAGAATATTTCTTCTAGAAATGATTCTACTGGAGGATTAGGTTTCCCTACCATGATTACTTTATGTAAGCAATCGAGAGTCAGATATGAGAGTTGGGAAGACTAGGTTTAACCTCTTAAGCCTATTAGTAGAATCAATGTTCAAGTATATGAGTTGCATGTTGGAGTAAGATATAGATGAGGAGGTTCAGATATTCCTTTAACCTCTACCTCCAAACCAACTACTTCTCGTACTGCTACTCAATCTTTTGTCACTCTAGAAGATCCTCTTAATGATTATCAGGCTTTGACATATGACATAACATATCTCCAGGGAAAGGTGACTGATATTGATTATAAGATTGATCATGTCCAGGGATACTTGAAACTCAAACATAACTATGATACGAGTTTTAATTCATCTCTTGCGAGTTTTCTACAAGGAGATCATAATTTTCAATTTCCACCCAGTCCTCCATTTCCAGACTATCACCCAGAGGACTATATGGAAGAGGAGGAGGAGATTGATGAGGAGACAGAGGAAGATGATGATGAGGATTAATATCTTTGTGTTGTTTGTTGTTTTTTTTTTGTTCTATTTATTTATTTTGTTTGATGTCTTGAACTCTTTAGTGTAAAAGTTGTTGTGAACTTTTTGTAATTTGACTTACTATTATTTGTTGCTTATACTGCTTGTTGTCTGTGTTGTTGTACTACTGATTGTTTTTACAAACTTATTGTTGTTGTACATGTGTAATGTTTAGAAAAACTCCTATACTTAGCAATTTTTTTTGTTATATACATGTTAATTAGGCTCTACTGCTATTGTATACCTGCTTCATGTACTTACATATTTTCATGTTAAACTCTTTTTTTATAATAATCATTTTTAAAATTTTCTTCCTACTTCTATCTTTTCAGTTATAAATGTTTTAATCTATCAAGAAAAAATTAAGTTTGGAGGAGGGAGAAAACTTTTGAAAAGCACAATTTTATTTGTTCTTAAGAAACTATATTCAAAGAAAATATCTTTTTAAAGTACTGTGAGGTATGTGGTGTTACTTTCATATAACTATATTTTTTTAATTCTATAGATGTTGTAGTAAGACTTAAGTGAATTTTTGGTGATAAAAGTTAGTTTCAAGAATTAGGATATTAAGTAAAAGAGAATAAGAATATAATTTTACTATTTAAAGTAGGAAAAAAATTGTGTTTGGAAATACTGAGAATCTTAGATTTATACTTTAAGGAATTGAGATTCTATGAAAATTTATTTTTGAAAACTAATGCAAATTATCAGTGTAAAAAATGTGATGAGTTTTTAACTTTAAGAGGAGGATAATGAAGTTCAAAATCATTAAAGATTGATCTAGATATAGTAATCCTCACTGAGAAATAGAAAAGAAATGATTAAAAATAATCCTGAAAGTAAAAAAGAAAAAGAAAAAGAAAAAAAAAGAGAAAGAAAGAAAAGAAAGGTATATGTGAAATTGAGAAGAAGCTTAAGGGGATGTCTAATTAAAAATTGACTTGACTTGAATCGTTTTAAAGAAAGAGACTTAATTACATTTTTGAGCTTTTATTTTTTACAAAATTAGTTTACCTTTATTAGTAGAGTTCTCTCAAATTCTATCTGTTATTTTTCTAAGACTCTTATGTTTTTTAAACTACAACTAATTTTTGAAATGAATAGATGAATTAGAATTCCTAGACTTGATTGCAAAATATTCTTATTTCTTATTTCTAACAAAAATTATTAAGATTTTCCTAAAGTTATGAATAGACATTTACAGGACAAACTATAGAGGTCTTTAATAAAATCCACTACCACATATTAAAAACATATTAACATATTTTTTTGAAGAAATAAGTTACTTGAAAACAAGTAACAATTAAGTTTGGGGGATTTGATATGCCTAAAATATGTTACTTTTATTCGTATAATTAATGCCTATTTTTAATGATATTTCACTTCAGTGAAAGGAATTTTTGATGTTTTTGGTTGTAGGTACACTAAATGAAGTAAATGCAACAAATAGAATGAAAATGGAGCAAATTTGAGTCAAATGAAGCAAAAAAGTCCAATGTTGATATGACACCTAAGCGCCAGACAACAAAGAGCATGACACCTAGGCACGATGATCCCACACTTAGGCGCTGGTGATGGTCATCTAGAAATTCCATTGAATTTGGACAATTTTGAAGAGGTATTTGAAGAGACTCTTGAGAATTTTGAGAGCTCTATTTAAAGAGACTTCTAGAGATTCAAAAGAGAGACTTTTGGGAGGAATAAAAGGGAGTCTTTTGTAGAGCATTGGATTCTTCCTAAAGAGGAGAAAGTCTTGAAGGCTTGCTGTGGATTTGGAGGAGAAGAAGAGAAGTGAGAGATGTCTTCTTTAGTAGAGATTCCAAGTATGTTTGGAGTGAATTTTAAGGAGAGTGAGTGATTCAAAGGAACTTGAAGGATTGCTTGAGAAAAAGTTTAAGATAAGTTGTGTAATTTGTTTCTTTTACTTTATCTTGTCTTGTAAAGTTTTATTTATCTATAAATCCATGTGTTGTTGTTTATTCCCCATGATATCTGAGTAGTTTCCTTTGTCTTTCTCCTTGCAATGAGGACTAATTATGTGTAGGAATGTAGTTTAGTAGAAGCGCTTTTAAAATTCAATAAATTGTGATGGTTCAAACTCTATGCTTCATTTACTTGTCAATCTGTCTAAATGATTTGTTAAATTTTTTTTTTTAAATGTAGTGACCTGAGATGGGTTATGTTCCAACATAGTACTAATCACATTTATTCTCATGGATGAGAATGTATTTCTTGATTTTAAGTGCAAAAAAATATGGAAATAAGTTTTGATGGGTGTAGAATTGTTGATTTTTGGGTGACAAACTAAAATTTCCAATTTGTCCAGATATTTGGAAACTAAAGCGAGAGGTTAGCCCTCAAGGTAGGGGAAGTGGGAACTCTAGAGTGAGAGCTAGTATCTTCCCAGCCTAACCGTGAGTTTAGAGACCAAACTCTGGATTAGCCAATTTTTTTATACAGTTGACCGAGGGTAAAGAATGTAATTCCTCCTATTTGGCACAATACCTTAGTTATATTTTAAAATTATCTTCCTACACTTATTATAAAATCATTGCAAGGAGAAGGATGTTTTATTTAAATTTGAACTCTTCATACATTTTTAGTTCAGAGTAGAGGTAACTTTGCATTTTAAAACCTTTTTAAATAGTTTTGCATTTACATTTTGCATTTGCTTAGCATATTAGCATTTCTTTAAATCTATAAAATTAGATATTTCTCAAAAACTTGCAATCATTTCCTATATAAGTTTTTCTTCAGTTAATAGTAGGTTTTAATAAATTCAATTTTATAAGAGTTTTGGCTTTTCCCCGTGGGATCAATGTTAGGGTTTTTAAAGGAAATAATATATCACTTGAAACAATACATATACTTGTGTAGTGCCCCTATTGTTTAAGTCATTTTTATCATCTTTATATAATATTTAATTATTCACAATAGCTACTAAATATAAATTGGGTCAATGTTTTGGTCGTGTCTCTGAAACTAAATAATTGTGTAACTGTGGGTTGAGTCAGAGAGAAACATTGATCAAGGCTTTGCTTGATCCATAACATTGTTTGGCACAATTGGCTAGCATCTCCTTATATTAGGTTTTTAGAATTAAAGTAATAGTCTGGGGTGACCTTTACAGATGACTTGTTGCTCGGTACTACCGACTGACGTGACATGCAATTACGTAATTGTTTAAGTTCAGAAATATGGCCAAAAGCTTGACCAAATTTATATTTTGTGGCTAGTGTACAAAATTAAATTATATATAAAGATGATAAAAATGATTTACACACTATAGTTACTACGCAGATATACATATCGTTTCAAGTAATATAGGATTTTCTTTAAAAATCCCAGTATTGATCCCACGGAGATATGCAAAACTCTTATAAAATTGACTTTAGTAAAACCTTCTTTTAATTGTAGAAAACTTATATAGGAAATGTTTCCAAGTTTTTGTGTAATATCTATTCCTATAGAATTAAAAGGAATGTTAAGTATGATAAGCAAATGCAGGACAATCTAAAAAGGTTTTTAATGTAAAGTTACCACTACTTTATACTAACAAGGTATGAAGAGTTCAAATTTGTATAAAGCATCTTTCCCCTTGCAATGAGTTTATAATTAGTGTAGGAAAATAATTTTAAAGATAATTAAGGTATTGTGCCAAATAAGAGCAATTTTATTCTTTACCCTCTCTCGAGTGCATAAAAAACATTGGCTAATCCAGATATTGGTCCTTAAACCCGTGGTTAGGCTGGGAAAACACTTGCTCTCACTCTAGAATTCCCACTTCCCCTTACTCAAGGTCTAACATCTCTCTTTAGTTTCAAAATATCTAGACCAAATTGGGGATTTTAGTCTATCAACCTAAAATCTTCAATTCTACGACCTCAAAACTTATTTCTCTATTTATTTGTACTTAACCTCAAAGACTACATTCTTATCCATGAGCCTAAATTCTCCTAAGCTTCCATATTCTCTTTCTCTTTCAACGTCGTAAGAAAAAAAAACATGTCCAAATTATAATTCACTTTAATAGCATCAAATCCAATGCCTCAAAGCTATTTAAATCAAAGCCAATGTCAAGTTAAAAATCATGTTTATCTAAATAACTATTAATATTTCTTCCAAGGGAAGATCAAAATCTTATCATATGCATTATGGGACTTAATTTTTTCTAAATTTATCTCATTTATGAAGAGCAATATAGAGATGAATGATCCCGACTTTTTATATAGAAGTAAAATGCGATGTATGTGATTATAGCTTAATTTCTTTAATAGTTATTCTTAATTTGCAACAAAGCCAAAAACTTGATCCAAAGCAAAAGCTAGGTAAGTTTTCCACTATGAAACAAATAAGGATATAATTATAATATTTAAATATGAGATATTGCGCAAGTATACGTATCATTATCAAGTAATATAGGACTTTTTAATTAAGCCCTGAATATCAATCCCACAGGAAAAATTACTATATGTTTTTTAGGAATTTAGAAATTTTAGATGAAAAAAATCTACTTAGAAAAATATTCTTACTTAAACTTAAGATGCTAAAATAGAAATGTAAATTTGATTCCTTTTGTAATTTTTAGTTTATGGAAATAAAGTAAGCTACTAATTAACTTAACTAAGTACTTGCAAGATGTAGGCGATATAAATAAAATATCTTTTCCCTTATCATGAATCAGTAATAAGTAGAGAAATTTTGTTGTGAAAGTATTCTAAATGTGTTGTGTCAAATAGGAGCAATAATATTCTTTACCCTTACTAGAGATGCTATAAAGAACATTGGCTAATCTATAGTTTGAATAGTCTTGAAGACCGGCTAGGTAGAGAAGACACTTGCTCTCACTCTAGAGTTCCCTCTTCCCCCTCCACTTGGGGGCTAACATCTCGTATCAAAACCTAAAACTATAAATTAAATTGGGGGCTTTAGCCCGTCACTCTAAAGTCCTTTAATTCTACACGCTTAAAAAGTTTACTTCCCTAAGTATTTGCACTCAACCCCATGAACTACATTCTCATTCATAAAATTAATATGTGATTCTAACCATTTGTTGACTGAGATAATACCATCTCAGATCTTACATGTTCTCACAACAGATATTAACATCTTAATTGGCCAAATCAAGAAGTAAATGAAGTGCAATGTTTCAAATCATCACAACTTCTTCAAAAATTGAAGCCTGATACTGCACACAACTTTCTTTGAACACTTAATCACTTATCATTTTAAGAAAAAAGATAAAGAAAACTACTTAGAATCCATGGAGAAAACACAACCACACATGAGTTTAAAAGTAGAAATCATGCACACAGACAAGAAATCTAAATTAAAACCAAGTGTAGTCACAAAGATAAACACTTATCTCAAATCCTCTCCACAAAATGTCTTGAATTTCCTTTGAATTCTCTTCCTTCACACACAATACAAACTAAATACTCAAAATAAAAAGAAAAGAAAAGTGGCTGGCGACGGTGGCGACTTAGATGGATGATGGCTATAAATTTAATAGGTGGCTGGCCTCCTCTCTTGGAAAATCTAAGTTTTTTCTTATAAAAATCCAAGGGATGCCTTGGTGTCTCTTTAAAAATGTGTCTCCATTCAATGAATCTTCTAGAAGTTACCTCCTCAAAAGCCAATGGAATGAATTTTCGTGTCCATGGGCTATTTCCCACGTTTTAACCAAGGGTTGCTTCAAACAGCTCTTCATAAATTCGTTCAAATTAAATAATTTATCTCATAACTACTTCTGGCGCTTAAGCGAGGGTATCTGACGCTTAGGCGCAAAGCTATGACTCTTATGCATCAATTCTGGGAGCTTAGGCGCCCCAGTTCATTTTTTGCATATTTCTTCATTTTTTTTTCCAAATTTGACCCTTTTTCACTCTTTTTAGCATTTTTCATCCATTTGATTGTACCTGAAAGAAAAACACACAAATACCTTTCATTAAAGTGCAATATCTCAAAAATAAGTATAAAAATATGTATAAAAATACTATATTTTTTAGGTGTATCAATGAATAATTACTAATAGCCTAGAGATAAATAGACCTCAACAATATGGAGATGAATGCACAATATTAATTTAGAGATAAATAAGCGCCATCAACCTGATAAAAAAGTCTTTATCCAAAACTAATTTTTCCACAATTTTTTTTTTATTCTATACTCAATTTTTGCGTTTTTGTAATTGAATGAAGTGTCTATGAGTAGATTTAGCTAATATAAAATTTTAACTGTTCACATTTCACTTGATAAGTGAATTTCTAAAATATCCAAAATTATGTTTGAGATTTTTTCAACGACTTACTATATATTTTTGGATGATATAAGCATTGATGTCAAAAATAAGGGTGCAATTGATATGTCACCAAAAAAATTATATGAACATGTAGGAATCACAATTTACTTTCAGTAAGAGATCTTCCAAGTTTGAATTCAAGATCACTTAAGCAATGTTTTCTACAAATTTAAAATTAAAATGAACAGTTATATAATATAGGCTTAATGACACTGAAATGATCTATTACAAGATCAACATGTAAAGTGTTATCATAGGCATTAATACATTAATTGGAGGGTTAAACAATATCTAAATTTGGTATGCTTATAGTCAAAATGTGCGACTCGATGAGAGAAATCAATTGAGCCCAAAACATTTAATTTTGAGGTTATTAAAGAACTTAAAAGTTTAAAAAAACACATTGTGATTAAGGGAATCAAAATAAGCAATTTGATGGAGTGTTTTGGGGGGTTAGCCAAGTATATTAAAATAACCCATTCAAAAATTATAATCATGCTCCCATTCTTCACATGAAAGAGGAAAGGAGAAAAGAAAAGTGAGCTCACAATTCAACATAAGTTGTGATGAGAAGTGGAGGTGAATGACCACCAACCGTTGTTGGCCATCCCTAATGATTATTACAGTCAATTATAATTATATTAGCCACCAACTATAGATTTAGTAGTCACGTCTGTTATAGTCACCAACAACATTAGTTGTAGTCAATTATGATTGTTATGTATCCAAACTTCTACTATAGAGAAATGAGTGTCAATTTTTATAATCTTATATTCCCCAAATTAAGAGAATAGTCGATATCTATACATTTAATCATATAGTTGATTATTTTAACCAGGCTAGACAACTTAATTTTTTCCCCCTTTTAGAACTTTTCCATGAAAAAAAAATATGTTTTCTTTTATATTTCTTTTTATGTGTGCTGAAAAATTGTAATAAGCTAAGATTATAGATTTTTTAACCACAATAAGTTTTCAAGTATGCAACAAGCTCCAAATAAAATCATAAATTTCAAAAACATTTATGAGCTAATCAATTTATTGAAAAAATGAATGTAATGTAATTGAAATGTACTGTATTTGAAATATTTTAGAGTTGTTTTGTTCAATATAAGAGAAATACAAGAATTTATATTTTTAAATTTGATTTGAATTACAAAAATAATGAAAAATATGGTTAGTGGTGACAGTTGACAAGTAATGATAGTCGCCTCCAGTTGTGGTAATGAGGGCTATAATTTACAATGTATTTGAAAATCATCCAAATCTGATGAATTCCAAGTACACAAATTTTGAACTATATACTCAATTCAAAATTCACCAACATTTTATATTGCATGCCATTTTCTTCCAACCAAACATTAAAGTTATGAAAATCTCTGCATTTTATTTACTTTATAAATATACCAAACAAAAAAAAACCCATAATGTTACTCTTAACCATAATTAAAAAGCTAGCATCTCAAAGACTTTCAAACCCTGTATCACTTTCAATAGATTTTCTTATACCTTTCATGTGAAATAAGATTATTCATGTTCATATTCCATGTATGGTTTAATATTACTTTCTATAAATTTACAAGTACATCTATAAAAACTCTCACTTTCATAACTTTCATGTTATTATCTCAAGTCGTGTCATATATACTTCTAGTAGTAGGATTATTTTAATTGCATGTCATGCCCATAGCTTTTCAACACCACTTTATCCATTGATTATAGATTTTTTCATCAATATTCACTACCTCTTTGAAGATGATCATCTTAATTCACCTCCATAAGCATAATGCATTTCCTCACTTATTTCCTTGAAGTGGTATCATTTTTACTTTAATTAAATATTTTTTCGATTGCCCTCAATCATCTTCATAACCTTTATGTATCACTTATAAGTAAGGAGGAATGTACNTCTTATTTCCTTGAAGTGGTATCATTTTTACTTTAATTAAATATTTTTTTGATTGCCCTCAATCATCTTCATAACCTTTATGTATCACTTATAAGTAAGGAGGAATGTACTGATCACCCTCAATTGCCTTCCATTAACACTTTGTTCATCTCCTTTATTTGTCACATTTGCCTCTCAGAAAAGGCCTTGCTAGGTACCCACCTTACTATGCTAACAAAGACTAGACACATTTTCAACTTCAATTAGGCCCCATTTGAGGAAAAAATATTNGCCTTTATTTGTCACATTTGCCTCTCAGAAAAGGCCTTGCTAGGTATCCACCTTACTATGCTAACAAAGACTAGACACATTTTCAACTTCAATTAGGCCCCATTTGAGGAAAAAATATTGCATCAGATGTCCAATAACAGGGTGTCACGTGGCAACCCGGACTTGAACCGTGTATGTCATTAGACCCAAATTGTCACATGGCCCATTATTATTAGACACCTGAAGCAAATTTGCATCAGGTGTCCTGATGCAATAATTTCTCCCATTTGAGAGCGCTTTATCATTGAGGAAAGTTTTTTTAAAAGTAACTTCCCAAAAAACTTTATTATAAAGTTACCTTTGATTGAATAAAATCCTATTTGAATATAAAATTTTCTACCAGCTTTTCAACACTATAAATTTAAATAAGAGACTAATATGCCCCTATGGTAGTGTCGGAAGGCATGCCTTTCTTTTTCTACCTTTATATAATAAAACTTCTCCATCTAGCCACTTCATGCTTTCTTTTTCTCTTAATTATTTTTTATTTGCTTATTTAAGTGGAATTTGAGGAGCTCGAGGAGGTTAAGAAGCTTGGAGAAGAAAGATGATGGAAGCCCACAACATCGCTTTGTGCCNCGAAGGCATTCCTTTCTTTTTCTACATTTATATAATAAAACTTCTCCATCTAGTAGCAAGTGGTCCCCACTTCATGCTTTCTTTTTTTTTTTAATTATTTTTTATTTGCTTATTTAAGTGGACTTTGAGGAGCTCGAGGAGGTTAAGAAGCTTGGAGAAGAAAGATGATGGAAGCCCACAACATCGCTTTGTGCCCCTCTCATGGAGGTAGAGGCTAAGAAGGAGCTTTAAACTTGGCCGAACTAGAAGTTTTGGGAAGCGCAGGAGCTTCTCCAGGAGGCAAAGGCTGCGGAGACTATTTTGGACCTTTCTGTCTTCTAAAAGATGGAACACGGGCGGTAGGTCGGAAGCGATGGATTTATCGCGTTCTGAAATGACCATAAAATACCCTTACAATTGACGCGTCGTAAAAAAGAAAAGTTACACCAAACACACAGGAAAACATTTTTCACCATTCTATGCAATGTAACAGAGGCGTAACTCGTTCTCAAACGAAGCCTTAGTATTGACANAGCTTCTCCAGGAGGCAAAGGTTGCGAAGACTATTTTGGACCTTTCTGTCTTCTAAAAGATGGAACACGGGCGCTAGGTCGGAAGCAATGGATTTATCGCGTTCTGAAATGACCATAAAATACCCTTACAATTGACGCGTCGTAAAAAAGAAAAGTTACACCAAACATACAGGAAAACATTCTTCACCATTCTATGCAATGTAACAAAGACGTATCTCGTTCTCAAACGAAGCCATAGTATTGACATTTTCTCCAAGTTTAGGATGGAAGCCACACAAAACTCATACATCTATTATTAGTACTCCCAATTTCATTCAAAGTGAATGTCATAAGTTTTGTAAGGATTTTTCACATAAAAATGTACCTCAATTTTATTTTATTTACTTACATGTTAGTGTTTGTTTGNTTGACATTTTCTCCAAGTTTAGGATGGAAACCACACAAAACTCATACATCTATTATCAGTACTACCAATTTCATTCAAAGTGAATCTTATAATTTTTGTAAGGATTTTTCACATAAAAATGTACCTCAATTTTATTTTATTTACTTACATGTTAGTGTTTGTTTGTTGATTTATGCCATTGATGTTCCTTTTTTATGGACTATAATATTTCAACTGTTTGTCTAAAAAATGATACTGCCCAATTTTATACGACCTTTATAAAAATAAATAATTCAGCTGTTTAATACACAAAGGATTTATACAGATCCAACAGGTGATATTTTGCAAGCCCAGGCCCACCTCCTCATCTCAGCCCTGCGGCTGCAATCCCATCGCCCTTGAAGCTTATCCAGCTTACTATTTCCTCAACCATCCCTCATTAACAGGAAGTTCAACAAGATTGGAAAATATGAATGTTCATATCATAAAATTTTAAATTTATATTTTATAATTTCTCAAATCCTATTTTTTTAATATTTCTTTTTGTAAGAAAAATGTGGAACATATTAAAAATTTAAACTTTTTAAGAGAATTGAAACAAATTAATTACAGCAAATATTATTAATAATTAAATTAAAAAAAAAGGTGCAAAGCTTTTTCTGAAACCTGAACAAATTGGAAGAACTAAGGGCACGGCATTTTCTCCTCTTTCCTCTCTCCCTCTCTCTCTCTTGTTAATAGTTCTTAATTCCTATAAAACCTTTTGTTTGATTTTTCTTTTTTCGTTGGGAAAGATCTTCGCTCCTCTTCTTCTACCATGGAAGGTACGGAATTTCTGCTCCCGCATTTGGGTTTCTCAAGTAATATTTGGGATCATCGGTTTTGATGGCAAGCAATGTTTTTTATCTTTTTGTTTTCCATTTCAATTGTTTCCCTGGTTTTCATTGTCTATGAACTGAGCTTTCGGATCGTAAATTTGTAAGGCGATTGGTTGTTTTCAGTTCCCGCATTATTTTGATTGGAATTTATGGGCTTCGCTTGAAACGCTATCGAAATTTGTGACCTAGAAACTCTTCATTGATTCCTGCTGCGCTGCTCTATTTGGAAAATGAAGTGGGAGCTCTTGGACAAATATAATCATTTTTGATATTGGCGATAGTGTTTTTGATGTGATAATTCTGAGGAAAATGATATACTGGAAATTGGAAAGAAAGTTGTGAGAATCATTCCCACAAGAAATTACTTTCTTTGCCCATTATAGAACATTACCCCCTCTTCTATTAGAGAAATAAGCTTATTTGTTTGTTTATTTGATTCATATGATAATGGATATATGAATTATAATCATCATAACATTTTTTTGGGAATTCCAAACGATTTATTACTCAAATGTAGTACACTTTTTATGGGTATCCTTTTTTTTTCTAATAGGATTCCTAGTTGTTCCAATGGGATTTCAAAGACCATTTATTGATGCAATTAAAAGCAAAAAAAGAAGGCTTTAAAGAGAGCCTCCTATGACAGGTTGGTCATCTTTGATGAGATGTCCCATTTTCTTGTATTGATTGCAATGCCATAAGTTTGGTCATATACTTATGTTTGGTTCTATAATATATGTCCTTGACTCTTGAGTTTATGTCATCTAATTATTGTGTGGGCTACTAATAATATCTCTTATTATTGTGATTATTATTATTATATTGATTTGTATGCATTGTAAAGTTTAGGTTCCACAACTTTGGATGTAATTGTTACTATTCAATAGGTTGCTAGCAAAATGAGGTATGCTAGCTTCATTTCTTCTTCTTTTAACTTGAGCTTCTATAGTAAGAGATTTTTAGATAGAAGATAGTGTTTATTGTTAACATAAGGCCTTTTTTTTGTAGATTTGGAAATATTATATATTATGTGATGCAGTGTTGGATGCTTATGTTTGTGTATGAGTGTTGTGTCTTATTTGTATGTGTGTAATCATTTTTATTCAGTTATTTTATGTAATTTTTCTTTATTTTTCTTTCAATTAAAATAATTTAGTAACTTGATGATGGATGAAAGAAGGGCTTTTTTTACCATGCTCTTTTGGTCTTTGTTACTTCTACTTCTTCCTTGTTTTAAGGCTTTCTCTTCCTTTCTACTTCATGCCTTCTTCTGAGGTGTTCATTTATTTCTTCTTCTAATCCAATTATTCTCCTTATCTCTCCTCTTGTTCCTTCATGCCAGATTCATTTCTCAACAATCAAAATATCCTAGCCCAATATGATCTTTACTCTTGTTATTCTGCTCTACATCAAATAATTTTGAAGAAACTTTAATGATTTTGTTATTTTCTTATTTTTTTGTAATGGTTCAAAACTTATAACTCTACTTTAGAGACCAAAGGCAACATCACTCAACCAACTAAATAGCGGTTACCCTTTTTTTTTTACATTTTCATGATAATTACAAGTGGATGGTGGTTACCCTCTATGATCTTTACTCTTGTGTGAGGAGGTGTGTGTGGCTTTGCAAGAGGAGAGGAAGAAGAGAAGATTTAGGCTTGCATGCTTAAATTGGGTTCTATTCTTTTGACTTTGCATAGTCTTGTATTGTATTTTAATATTTTTTGTGTTTGCTTTTATTGAATGTGTGTAGAAACTAAGTACGTTTTCTTTGAATAAGTCTTTTATCTTGAAGTTTTATGTATTTTGCGTGTTGGTTTGAAATAACAATGAAAATTATGTTGCTTTATTAACCTTAATCATAATTTAAATATGTTTTGAAATCAGCCATCATCTAATAATTTTTATATAAAACTAATGGAAAGTAGGGTTAACATGCACTTTTTTGAAAATATAGGAATATTGCTTTTGGGAAATCATAATCTCTTTGAGAAATAGTGACCTTGAAGCTTTTTATATAATTTAAGGTTGGAATATCCCTAAAATGTAATATAAAGAATAAATGTTTCTTAAGGCTAAATGGAGACTAAGAAATAGTGTTGTCTTTGACTGAAAACTACTTGAAGGAACCTATACAAAATTGTATAAACTTCAGGTATTGAAAAGTTCAAAGAATCTTCATCGTTTAAAAAAATCCCTTTTAAAACTTTAAATTTTTAGTTCATGCAGTCGGATAAAACTTTGATTTTATAAAAAGTAGTGTTGAATTCAATTTAATCTCGATCACTTTATTACTTGAGATAGCAGGTGCACTTGTGTACACTGTACAATGGTCAACAAGTTAATCTTAGAGTAGCAAATTGATAAATATGCTCATATAGGATTTCTTATAACCTCTTCTATATATGTTAATATCATCGAGTGTCACCTAACAAATAATCTCAGATCTGTCAAATATCCTTAGTGAATTTCTTATGACATCTTTTATACAAGTTAACAACATCAAGTGAAAATTTGACAAACAACTTCAGATAGATCAAACATTCTTAATGAACTTCTTACGTCTTTTATACATGTTATTGTGGAGTAATACTCCAAAAAATAATTTTGGATATATCAAGTATTCTTGATGAATTTCTTATAACCTCTTTTGTATAGATTAACATTATTGAGTAACACTCCAACAAACATCTTTTGATAGGTTAAACATCCTTAGTGGATTTCTTAAGGCATCTTTTACATAATTAACTTTATTGAGTAACACTCCTATAAATAATCTCAAATAAATAAAAATTTCTTAGTTATTTTTTTACAACTTTTATATAAATTAACATCATCGAGTAACACTCTGATAAATCAACTTAGATATGTCAAGCTTTCTTAATGGATTTTTTATGATCTCTTATATATATGTTAAAGTTGTTAGGTAGCACTTTGAAAAATCGCTTAAGATAGATAGATCAACGCCCTTGGTGTATTTTTTATGACCTAATTTGTAAAGGTTAATGTTATTGATTAACATTTCAACAAAACATCTCAGAGAGGGTAAACATCATTGATGGAGTTCTTACGATCTTTTATGTTTAAATTACTGATGGGTCAAATATTTATAGTGTATTTCTTACAATCTCTTTTGTATAAATTAACATCATCGAGTGACGCTCCGACAAATGACCTCAAATAGATCAAATATTTTTTTTTGAATTTCTTACAACCTCTTTTGTAGATATTAATATCATCAAGTAACACCTGATGAATAAACTCAAATATGTCAAACATTCTTAGTAGATTTTTATGATATTTTTTTTGTACATGTTAACATCTTTGAGTAACACTTTGATAAACCACCCCAGACTGTTCAATTATCTTTGATTAATTTCTTATGATATCTTATGTACATGTTAATATTATCGAATAATACTTTGAGAAATAACTTTGGATAGGCTAAACATCATTAATAGATTTCTCACGACCTCTTCTATATATGCTAATATCCTTGAATATCACTCCAACAAAAAAAAAACAATGATAGATCAAACATCTTTGATGGAGTTCTAATGACATCTCTTATACATGTTAACATCATCATATAACACTTTGACAAATAATTTCAAATAGGACAAAAATTATTGATAGATTTCCTATAACATTTTATGTAAACTTAACATCATCCTGTATTACTCTAACAAATAAAATTAAATAGATCAAGCATCATTAATGGATTTCTTTTGACCCCACACACATTAGTTAATATTAATAGACAACTCCATAATCAAATTAATTTTACTAATTACATCCAATATAGTCACACTGCTACTTGTCCTACACCTTTAGATCATTTTCATTTATTTGTTTTCATCCAATAATAGAGGGCTTTTAGTTCGACTATCACCTAGGAAGATCTACACTTAAAAACTTTGATTTAAAGAGACTCTAGAGATCTAAATAACTCTTAGGTTTTAATGTTTAACAACATTTAGAATTTCAATGTTTAACTAATGACATCATTAGATTACTATCACCATCGATGCCAACGTCCAACACCATCAAGCTACCACTACTTCAATCCATCATCAAATTGTTATTAATCGACCGTCACCAACACTGCTATTTGGTAATACTTTAAGACTGCAAATATCATCATATTTTCTTCATCAAGCTACCATCATTTGGCCATCATCTTTTAATAAAATTCAACCATTGATGCTCATTGATCTAGTCACACGTCAACATTAATGTCAATTCTCAACAACATCATCATTTATCTTCATCCTTGCAGATGTATGCCACTGATACTCAACTTTGTAAATAAATAACATTGACATATATCATTACGTATCAAGCTACTGCATGCTAACAATCAGTGTCATTTATTTATAGTATCACTAGAAGGCACACCCAAGAAGAAGCATTGATGGGAAGATAGTGGAGAATGGGATCCACAATTGAAAAACCTCATGAGGGTAAGTGATAGATAGANGTGCATGCTAACAATCAGTGTCATTTATTTATAGCATTGATGGGAAGATAGTGGAGAATGGGATCCACAATTGAAAAACCTCATGAGGGTAAGTGATAGATAGAGTCTCCACTCATTCCCTTATAAGGCACATCTACGAGAAAACCTTGATAAGAAGGTAATAGTGGATTGAGTTTACATTGAAAATACTCCATATTATCAAGTGGTTGATAAGGTCTCCACTCAAAATCTTAAAAGACTCACAAGCCTTTGTCGACACAAATTTGGTTGGGGGAGTTGCCCGTAAGAAGCTGTCGGTCACCAGAATCGAAATCCCGTCGCCCGCTTCGGAAGGACGTTTTAATTTACATATATATTTAGTTTTAGAAAAATATGAAATCAAATTGACCTCATATTTTTTATAGTTTAAATGAAAGAGCGATGTATCTCAAACTCTGTATCTGTCCTGAAGGATAAACGCAAGACTTGAGGATAGGACTCAATCAGATAAACTAAGAAATGTATGACGTCCGTTTGGTCTGCGAAACCGTTTTATTTGCCGACAAGTNATGTATCTCAAACTCTGTATCTGTCCTGAAGGATAAACGCAAGACTTGAGGATAAGACTCAATCAGATAAACTAAGAAATGTATGACGTCCGTTTGGTCTGCGAAACCGTTTTATTTGCCGACAAGTTCCTCTATTTAATATGAAAAATTAAATAGGATTTATATTAAACTGGATTCGGAAAAACTTCCGATAAGGGCAAGCCTCTATAGTTAATTACATCTTAGATGACTGAAGTCACCTAAGAAAACTCTCGATAAAAATCAGGAAATATTATCTTCAAAAAGGTCGAAAGGATGTGACCTTTCAACGAAGTCGGACAAAGAAGTGTGCAAAGGGGAATGGTTCAAACTTGGAACATTTATTATAGAATCCAAAGGAAGAAGAACTAGGGGATGCCACAAATCCGAAGGAGAACCTCGGTGACTTCCCAGTCTACCCTATGGTATGGCTTCAGTTTCGAGGAAGAAATATTCAAGTGTTTTATCCTGTCAATTTTATTTACTTAGGGCTTACATTCATGTGAAATGATCACACAAATAGCCTGAAAGATATGAAGATTTAGGTCGTGACGGACGACAACCTCGGAATCCTAAGATGAGTTAGGGCTTAGAATGTACAGTAGAGCCGTACAAATGCCTAAAGATAAGTTAAGGATTTATTTTGTATAAACAAACAACCTCGAAATCCTGTGGATTGTTGTTTTAACTTCTAAGGAAGGAATGATTTAACTGGTGTAGACATGTTCTGCTGTTGAAGATGGTCGTGCTGCTCACAATGCTAGCTCCAAACTCCTTGTTGTAACGAGTTTAAGTTTTATAGGGTGTCAGATTATGATGTCAAATCAGACGGCCCTATGGTTGTAATCCTTTAAACATTTTATGAGAGGCATGTTGAAGTTGTACAGCTTATGGAACAACAGTAGAATGTGTAGCACAGGACAACAATAGATTATGCAGTGAAAAAGAACAGTACAACATGCAGTGTAAAGAAAAGGTAAAAGGTATAGCAGGAAAGTGACTGCAAGAAAGTAACATGCTGTAAACACAAAGCAAACCTGTATACTTGGGAGATCCGCTGTTTCTTAGGTGTAGTTGATGCAACAAGTACAAATAGAACAGACTGAAATACATCATATAAACGAAAGCAAAAGAAGAAAAGAAAAGTCACCCGGAAAACTCGAGAAAGAACGGTAAATGACCCACGATGGAAAATTCGAGAAAAATCAATGAATAATCCATGACGAAAAGTTCGAGAAAATTGACGAGTAACAATTCAAATAAAATCGTCAAAAGCTCGGGAAAATCTCAGAGAAAAGATCACGAGTGCTTTGTTCAAAAATTTTGATAGAACATATAAAAAAGTTTGAAAAGAGGGGACCGCAAGCACTCGGGTAGGGCTAGACTCAGATATATATTTGTACTCAAGGGTCGTCAAATGCTACTCGGTCACCCGGATGTATAAAGTCCGTCACTCGACTAGAAATGTGTCCTACTGAACCTAGCTTAAGAGGGTACTCCTTAACCCAAACAGGTAATCAACTGGTGGACAACCAATTTTTTTAAATGTATTTAAAATTTATATTTTTAGCATGCACATAGGTTTCAAGCATACAAAAGTGGGTTGTATCAATTTTGTTTGTA
>JXCR01146506.1:85923-104107 GCA_002079205.1 Phalaenopsis hybrid cultivar
TTATATTATATAAATATACAATATCTATATTAGTATATTACTACTATAGTATATTAATATATTATTATTATTATTTTATTATATATTATAATTTATAAGATTTAATGTTTTAAAATATAATAAATTTTTATATATAATTATTTTATATTTCAAACAATAACGATTCGAACACGAACGAACGCATCATTGTTCGTGTTTGGCTCGTTTAACTAACCGAACGAAAAAAATTTGTTTGTGTTTGTCTCGTTTACTTATCGAACGAATCGAACACGAACTCATTGACGAACCGAACGCGAACTGTTCGCGAACAACGAGCTTTTTTGACAGCCCTACAGGCAGGGGCAGAACGAGTCAAAACCGAGCTTCCAACCAAAGTAAAATCGAGCCGCAACTAAGGCTCATACCCAGACCACAATAAAGGCTAGAAAACATCTTCATGCCCTCAAAATATCAAAATATAGGGCTACCACATGTTTCAAACAAGAATAGCTATGGAACTCTTCCAAATCAAAATAAATTTCTTCACAGTACGCGCTTTTAAGCCAAAAAATGATCATAAAATACCAAAACAGAGCCCCTAGCAGGGGTTAAAGCAAATAAAACCGCACCCTCCCACAGCTCTTGAGCAGGGGCAATAACAAACGCCAAAAATAGGCTCTCGGATAGGAGCTAAGGCCAGCAAACCTAACCCCTAAACAAAGCCAAACCGAACCCTTCAAGGCCCATAAGTAAAGTTCGAGCAGTTAGGACAAAGCTTCAACAAAACCAAAAGCCAAGTCTCAGCAGAACCCAACCTCAATGGCTCGACAGAGAGAAAACCAAAAAAAGAGGCAAGACACGGTGGAAGAAGGTACATCCTTGAAGCAAAAAAAGCAACACAAAAACTTTAAAGGCACTCCCCAACTTCAACTCTTCCTCCAATAGTAAGAGGAAGCCAACCCGAGCACAGAAAGCTAAAGAAGTAAGTGAGAAAAGAAAATGACAGAGTTTTCCCTCCTTCAGAGATTTTTCAGCCATTTGAAACGCACCAAAAGAAAGCCTCATATAGACCAGAAAAGGAGAAGGAATGATTAAGAGATCACATATGGCTCGAGAGATCGAGAGAGGCAGAGGATTAGATCCTCACAGAGGATACGATCTGTGACAGAGAAGATCAAACTCAGAACGCAGAAGATAGGATACGAGGGATGGGCATCTGCGAGACTTGTCTCGAGTGCAAGAGGCGAACGTGGGAACAAATCCCTCCAACGACACGAAGGAGCGGGCCAAGCAACCGAACGAGCCAATCTAGGGCTGAGGCAGGCCCACGGGTTCGAAAGAATGAGGCGTGGAGGGAGGAGATAGATTTAGGTTATAAATAATAATAATAATATTTATTATTATTTATTAATATAATTATACCTAAAGACGTCGTCGGAATGAAACAAACATCCCCCATTAGGCAAAATCGACGTTCCGGACGCGTCAGAGCAGTCCGTTTCGTCAATCGGAGTTGTTTAGGCAACCTCATCGACGATCGGGACAAAAACGCGTCGCAACCCGGACCGCGTCAAGAACTCNGAATCCCTCCAACGACACGAAGAAGGAGCGGGCCAAGCAACCGAACGAGCCAATCTAGGGCTGAGGCAGGCCCACGGGTTCGAAAGAATGAGGCGTGGAGAGAGGAAATAGATTTAGGTTATAAATAATAATAATATTATTTATTATTATTTATTAATATAATTATACCTAAAGGCGTCGTCGGAATGAAACGAACGTCCCCCATTAGGCAAAATCGACGTTCCGGATGCGTCGGCGCAGTCCGTTTCGTCAACCGGAGTTGTTTAGGCAACCTCATCGACGATCGGGACAAAAACGCGTCGCAACCCGGACCGCGTCAAGAACTCGGCTCGAGCTCAATCAAACAGGACGGCGAAGAGCACAACGGCTTCAGATCAAGGCGTACAGTCAATCCTAAGGCCAACAGTCCTATAGGGATTCTCCTTGAGTTTCCTCACATTAGCCCCACCTACTAGATGCTAAAGGTCAAAACTACTATGCGGAACTTCAAGTCGAGCGAAGAAAAAGGTCAAAATTTCTAATGGGGAGGGCTCCTCTGCTAGTTTTCTAAGAGTAGTCGACTGGAAAGTCCTACAGCTAGATCCTAGGCTATTTAAAGAGGCGAGACTAAACCTCAACCAAAAGTGAGGTCAACAGCTTTAAAATGTACAATTTTTTTACTTATTCAAGAAAATTAGATGACTTAAGCCTTAAAAAACTTTGAAATCATTNGGCCCTACCTACTAGATGCTAAAGGTCAAAACTACTATGCGGAACTTCAAGTCGAGCGAAGAAAAGCTCAAAATTTCTAATGGAGAGGGCTCCTCTGCTAGTTTTCTAAGAGTAGTCGACTGAAAAGTCCTACAGCTAGATTCTAGGCTATTTAAAAAGGAGAGACTAAACCTCAACTAAAAGTGAGGTCAACAGTCTTAAAATGTACAATTTTTTTACTTATTCAAGAAAATTAGATGACTTAAGCCTTAAAAAACTTTGAAATCATTATGCTCATTTTGGGAGGCAATATCCCAACTACTACATTAGATTTCTAATGAAAACTTACATNTCTCATGCCCTCATTAACTGGAAGTTCAATATTGCCACAAGTTCATCCAAAGTATTGGAAAATGTGGATATTCATATCATAAAATTTTAAAATTTTATTATATAATTTCGCTAATCCTATTTTTTTAATATTTCTCTTTGTAAGGATAGTCTTTAAATAAAAGAGTGGAACATATTAAAAATTTGAACTTTTAAAGAGGATTGAAACAAAATAATTAATAACATTATTATTAATAGTTAAATTAAAAAAAAAAGGGTGCAAAGCTTCTGTTGAAACTGGAACAAATTGAAAGGACAAGGGCATGACATTTTATCCTCGTTCCTCTATCTCTAGTTAATGGCTCTTAATTCTTGTAAAACTGTTTGTTTGATCTGATTTTTTTTTCTGTCAGAGATGATCTTTGCTTTTCGTTTCCTACCATGGAAGGGACAAAATTCCTGCTGCTCCCGCATTTAGATTTCTCTGCTAATATTTGGGATTATCGGTTTTGATAGCAAGCAATGTTTTATCTTCAATATGTTTTCCATTTCAGTTGTTCCCCTAGCTTTCATAGTTTATGAGCTGAACTTTCGGATCGTAAATTTATAAGCCAATGGGTTATTTTCAGTTTATGCACTTTTTTATTGAAATGGACTTCCGCTTGAAACGTGATCAAAATTTATGACCTAGAAACTCTTTATTGATGCATGTTGCTCTACTCTATTTTGCCAAGTTAACCAACAACAAACTGAAGACTTCTCTTTTTTGTTTGCTTTTAAGCAGGTTTTGTTTTAACATATAGATAGACACAAAAAATTTGGTTACTCATACTTTTGCTCATAGTGCTTTATAGGGTAGCTTTTTTGCTAAGGAAATGGGTAGTTCACATTTTCCTTTTTTTGTTAATTTTGAGCAGTCCCATCTTTCTGTTGGTTCGGGATAGTTTCCTATTGTAACCTTTTTGTTTTATTGTAATGCAAATGCACATTTCAAGGGAGATGTACTGGAAGTTCTGTGACAAATATCATGATTTTTTATATTGGGGACAGGGTTTTCGATGTGATGATTCTGAGAAAAATGATACTAGAAATTGTAAAGAAATAATCTTATATGTTTGTTTATATGATTCATATGATATTGGATATATCAGTTATAATCATCACAAATTTTTTCAGGAAATCCAAACAAGTTATTGCTCAAAGGCAATACAATTTTTATGATTACCTTTTTATTTTTATTAATAGGATTCATAGTAGTTCCAATGAGATTTTAGAGACCACTTTTTGATGCGATTAAAAGCAAAAGAAATACTTTAAAGAGAGCCCTCTTGACATGTTGATACCGGACTTAACCCGAAAACACTGCAAAGTTTTTTTGCCAAAAACTTCAAATAATGGAATCACATAAATGTTCTTAAAACAGGGAAACAAAGAACACGAGCACCAACGAGCCCTTAGGGTGAGGGTGGAGGGGTGAATCTAACTGGACAGCGTGAGGATGTAGGTATGAGGGTTTGCGGCAATAGGGGAGAGTGGCTGGAAGGGGGTGCTGGCAATTGGTGGGGTCGTAGGAAGGTGTGTGGCAATAACTGGGGTGCAGGAATGTCGATTGCAGGTCTTGTAACCTTCGACAGGGATTGGTAGCGGTAATTGGGATGTATGGGAAGTGGGCAACAACAACAGTAGGGTTTGACAGGACTAGCGACAACGATAGTAGGGTGTGTATGGGAAGCAGGCGACAACAACAACACATAGAGAGAGGGATCGGCAGTCAGATCAGCAAGGGGAGGGCGCATGGGTGGAAACAACAAGCAGGGGAGTTGGATGGGGCTAGGGGTTGGTCGAGGTTATCACCATCTTGGAGTAGGATACAACCGGGACACCACTTGTCCTCAAATATAGCCTTAACAGGGAGAAGAATGCTTAGAGTAAAAAATTTGAAATCAGCAACTAAAACCCCAGACAACAACACATTTATAATAGGATAAATAAGAGAAGGGGGAAAGAGCGGTAGCTCCCGCCTATTAGAAAGCTGACTGGTCCAACCTCCCTGTTGGATCGGCACACCCAGGCTGAACCAGTCGGTTCAGCCAGCACCTAGGCCTGTGTTAGTCTCCCGATTCAGCTAGCACCTAACCCTGTGTTAGTATCTTGGGGTTGGGGGAGCTTCGACTTCATTCATCGAAGCTTCTGAGTCCTTGTAGCACACTGTCAAATCCGTGAAATTGAACTTAGTAGAAATATTATAGTCTTCTGGTTGGTCAACTTGTAAGCACTGTCATTTAGCTTTCAGAGTATCTTGAAAGCTCCATTTGCGCATGGCTTGAGTTTTCTGAATACTGCCACTATGAATCTTTATTTCTTTAACCTGATCCACACTAGATCTTCTTTAGAGTCGTATTTTTCCTCTTCTTATTGGCTTGTGCTTGGTATTTGCAATTCTGCTTAGTGTTCTATTTTCCAACTTTCTCATGGAGTTTTTGAATCTAGTGCTCATGTTCATCCGCATTCTCACTAATCTCTATCGTCAGTAGGAGCGATACAATTCTAGTGGAGTGAGCGGGTTGCCCTGTACGCGATCTCAAGTGTAGTGTGACCTGTGATATGACTTATGGATTTGTTGTACGCAAACTCGGCCTAAGCGAGAGTCAAATCCAACTGCTTCATATTTTCTACAAGGAAACATCTAAATAGATTTCCAAGGCCCCTATTTGTTACCTCTGTCTGACCGTTCGTTTAAGAGTGAGCTGCGGAACTAAGTTGAAGCTTAATGCCAATTTTTTTCCCACAGAGTCTCCCAGAAGTGGCTCAAAAACTTGACATCCTTGTCTGAAGTGATGGTCACAGGCATCTCGTGCAGTCTCATACTTTCCTTGAAATATAAGTTGGTGATATGTGATGCATTCAGTATTCGATTGCAGGTTATGAAATGCGTCTTCTTCAAGAATCAATCCACGATTCTGTTATGTCCTTGGAAGTCCCAACATAAAATCTTTACTACTGTCTACTCAGGGTGTATGCTTTTGGCACTGGTAATGGAGTCTATAATCTCACATTCTGCCCACTGGATTTTGCTGATAATTCCTGCATTAGCTGACTTGTCACTCCACATCTCTCACTAGTTGGGACCAAAATAAGTGTTCTCTCACATGTACGAGAGTCTTGTCCCTGCCAAAATGTCCTATTAGTCCTCCCCTGTGGCCCTCCTGAATGATAGATTTCCGCAACAAACAACAACTGGAAAATTGAATATTATCGCGGAATTCAAAATAGAGAAATACAATCTCACAAACGAAAATAGAAATAGCAACAAACACGACTCAACAAACTCAAACTATGGTGAATCTTAAGGTGGTGGTGGTAATTGACAAGGGTTTGATCCCCGGGAGAGGTAGCAAAGGGTGGGTGGGCGGCTGGAATTCATGGCAGCAACAATGGTATGGGTTGGTAAACCTGAGAGGGAGGTGCAAAACTGTAGGAACAACAAATGCGGTTGCTGTCCTGGGCAGTGGTAGCAAGAAATAAGGGGCTGGGCAGCGGGAAAACGGCTGGGATGGGCTGTACTGGATTGCAGCAGCTAGAAAGGAGGACGGATTGAACATTTTAATTTGCACGGCTGACTCCCTCAACTAAGTCAACTTAACCATGTCAAACACTGTGCATGAAGGACCAAGCTTTCAGAGCTGTGTTAATGCTCTTGAAAATTGATGACAGGGAACGTTAGCTGATATAGTCGGTAATAATACTGTTCCTCCCTTCAAATCATCCTTGTCGATATCGCTTTTGTATGTCTCCTCTTAGTCATTTTAAATTTTTATTTTGTCCTTCTTGACGATAAATTTCACTAGTTTGTTTGTATTCAAGGGTAACCAATTAATTGTCTCCAGCAACATTTCAATTCTCTAAGATAGAGCTCTTTACGGCCCTATGAAGTTGATGCAATGTGAGATTCTTATTTCTAACGATGAGTGTTGATTCATATATTTTGTCGATATAATCATACTTAGTTCATTATTTATGTCATTTGTTCTTTCTTATCACTTAGTCAATTATTATGCGTGAAATAGTTGTTATTTTAGATATACTCGTCTTTCTTTTTTGGCTTGTAGTTGATTAGAATGTCCACACATTTATAGCTGCTATTAAAATAATAATCCTTTTGATGTAATTCAAACTTGATGGTTGATATTAGAATAATGAAATTTCCTTATTGAAG
Organism: Phalaenopsis hybrid cultivar; assembly: GCA_002079205.1. NCBI lineage: Eukaryota > Viridiplantae > Streptophyta > Magnoliopsida > Asparagales > Orchidaceae > Phalaenopsis > Phalaenopsis hybrid cultivar. Next base: position 92,720 of record JXCR01146506.1, read on the forward strand.
TCTCCGTCAGGACTCAATTCATCCCTATTGTTACTAAACGTGAGATTCTCTCTCTCTCTACATATCTTTGGACTACCTCCNCTGAGGGTTTGCGACAATAGGGGAGAGTGGCTGGAAGGGGTGCTGGCAGCTGGTGGAGTTGTAGGATGGTGTGTGGCAATAGCTGGGGTGCAGGAATGTCGATTGCAGGTGTTGGAACCTTCGACAGGGATTGGTAGCGGTAATTGGGATGTATGGGAAGCGGGCAACAACAACAGTAGGGTTTGGCAGGACCAGTGACAACGATAGTAGGGTGCGTATGGGAAGCAGGCGACAACAACAACACATAGAGAGAGGGATCGGCGGTCACATCACCAAGGGGAGGGCGCATGGGTGGAAAAAACAAGCAGGGAAGTTCGATGGGGCGAGGGGTTGGTCGAGGTTATCACCATCTTGGAGTAGGATACAACCGTGACGCCACTTGTCCTCAGATATAGCCTTAACAGGGAGAAGAATGCTTAGAGTCAAAAACTTGAAATCAACAACTAAAACCCTAGACAACAACACATTTATAATAGGAGAAATAAGCGAAGGGGGAAAGAGCGGTAGCTCCCGCCCATTAGAAAGCTGACTGGTCCAGCCTCCCTATTGGATCGACACACCCAGGCTGAACCAGTTAGTTTAGCCAGCACCTAGCCCTGCGTTAGTCTCCCGATTCAGCTAGCACCTAATCCTGTGTTAATATCTCGGGGTCGGGGAAGCTTCGACTTCATTCATCAAAGCTTCTGAGTCCTTGTAGTACAGTGTCAAATCTGCGAAATTGAACTTAGTAGAAATATTATAGTCTCCTGGTAGGTCAACTTGTAAGCACTGTCATTCAGCTTTCGGAGTATCCTGAAAGCTCCATTTGCGCAGGGCTTGAGTTTTCTGAATACTCCCACTATGAATCTTTCTTTCTTTAACTTGATCCACACTAGGTCTTCTTTAGAGTCGTATTTTTCCTCTTCTTATTGGCTTGTGCCTGGTACTTGCAATTCTGCTTAGTGTTCTCTTTTCCAACTTCCTCATGGAGTTTTTGAATCTAGTGCACACGTTCATTCGCATTCTCACTAATCTCTGTCGTCAGTAGGAGCGATACAATTTTAGTGGAGTGAGCGGGTTGCCCTGTACACGATCTCAAGTGGAGTGTGACCTGTGATATGACTTACAGATTTGTTGTACGCAAACTCGGCCTGAGCGAGAATCAAATCCAACTGCTTGATATTTTCTATAAGGAAGCATCTAAATAGATTTCCAAGGCCCCTATTTGTTACCTCTGTCTGACCGTTCGTCTGAGAGTGAGCTGCGGAACTAAGTTGAAGCTTAATGCCTAATTTTTTCCCACAGAGTCTCCCAGAAGTGGCTCAAAAATTTGACATCTTTGTCTGAAGTGATGGTCACAGGTATCTCGTGCAGTCTCATACTTTCCTTGAAATATAAGTTGGTGATATGTGATGCATTCAGTGTTCGATTGCAGGTTATGAAATGCGTCTTCTTCAAGAATCAATCCATGATGACCATGACCATGACAGAATCGTGTTCTGTTATGTCCTTGGAAGTCCCACCATAAAATCCTTGCTAATGTCTACTCAGGGTGTATGCTTCTGACACTGGTAATGGGGTATAATCTCGCATTCTGCCCACTGGATTTTGCCATATGATAATTCCTTCATTATGTGACGTGTCACTCCACATCTCTCACTAGTTGGGACCAAAATAAGTCTTCTCTCACAAGTACGAGAGTCTTGCNATGTCCTTTTTGCTTGCAAAAATTACATACTTTATTTTCACAATTTCGTGCAATATGACCAAATTTCTTATCGCTGTAACACTGCACTGGCCCTTTCCCTTTGGTCTTAGCAGCATATGCGACATTAATTATTTCTGATGATTCAACTGTTGTACTGATAGTAGCTTGTGTTGCCAATCTTTGTTCTTCGTGCAGTAATTGCCCAAAACAAACATCCAGACATGGAACCGGATCTCTGTTCAGTAACCCAGCTCGAGCAATTTCAAATTCAGGTCTCAGTTTCATTAAGAACTGATCACGACGACTTTCTTTATGAATGACTTGAAAACTGGCTAAGTTCTCCTTTGATACTTTAGCATAGATAATACCAGTATATTCGCTCCATAAATTTAAAAAATCAGAATAATATTGCTCGATTGAAAGATTACCCTGACTAAAATTACTCATGTCAAGTTCCAATTGGAAGCGTTTTGCAGAATTATCTTGATTATAAACACGCTTCAGATATTCCCACATTTATTTAGCTGTGTCAAAGGATCGAAAATTGTTCACCGTATGAGCTTCAATAGATCCCAAAATCCAGGAAACAATCCGTGCATCCTTTGCTTCCCATTGACCAAGATCTTTTGTCTCAGTAGGGGCTGGGGTAGATCCATCAATATGACCCCAAAGCTCCTTCCCTTTTAAGAACATTCTAAGTTGAAATTCCCATGCAGCATAATTTTTTCCCGTAAATTTGATAACTAAGATTTCAGAAGACATTTTAAAAATAAATAAAATTCAAATCAAGGGCTAGGTCTCGACGAAGATCGAGGCACGGTAGATGCGAAGAACTTCAGGCGGCAGATGCGACGATCGAACGAGCGGGAGCGAACGACAGATATCCGAAGAGGCCGCACCAGNTAGACAACAAAAATTCAAATCACAAAACATAAGACGTGCAAAATACAAAAAAAAAACGAAAATGTGCAAGCAATAATTTATTTTGGATTTTTGGCACCTATAACAGAATTGACAATACAAAAGCACAAGTAAAACACAATAAAGTGCAAAGCAAAAAAATAAAAAAACAGGAAAGAATTTTGAAACTTAAACTCTAAGTAATTTACATTAAAATTCTCCTAAATTTGAAAACTAACTCCTATCTTTGATGACGCCAAAACCTTGATGATCGAAATTACTACGAAGTAAATTGGTCAATCACGTAAGTATAAATGTCAATCAAATAATATACAGATTATGTGAGGATATCCATCCCACAATCATAGTGTCAAAATACACTTCATTGGGGTAGTTCTATTTTTGTAAACCATTGAGTCTAGCTTAAGGTGATCACAATGCAAGAATGGTTATCTTAACAATCTTAAAAGAATCAGTAAATAAAAATGGCAGTAAACATAAATGATACATAATAGTTTTGAGTCCTTCAGAGGTGATGGGGCTTATGCTCTTATGACACTAGTATAGTGTTTTCTCTATATTTTTGTATGAGTTACTCCTACGTGATAGCTGACAATTAGGGACAAAATCTTGCTTACCCTATGTCTAGCTCATAATAAGAGTCGAAAAGCATATTACAGTTAAGAAAGACTTAATCATGTAGCATTTTCCAAGATTCCTCCGATCCTCTATCTTGGTTCCAATTCCCTACTAACAATATGTATTTTCCATTATGTTATCATGTGTTAACCTACTTGTTCTTCTAGTCGATAGTTATAAGTCCTCGATCACAAGGAATTTTAATGACCTAACTGATCAAATTAGGGGTAAATGATGATCAAAGGAATTTTCTTCCCTTGCATGAAGAACTGAAAAATAAAGGGTGAAAGAAAACATTAAATACATAAAGAAAAAATATGGCTGTGAAGGTTATGATTTAAAACTTATCTCTGAAATATTGCATGTGCTAATAGGAAAGACTACAAGACTTAAAACATTAAATTGCACACAATACATATAAAATCTGCTGAGAAAGAGTTAGTTACAATATATTTAACAAAATACTAAAACTAACAATAGAACTAAACTGAATTTCAAATAACAAACAGTTTTACAATCTATACTTCACAACACAACAAAACAGAGTCTCATAATTTAACAAGAAACAGTCACAACAATATAACAAAAACAAACAACAAAATAACAAAGTACAATCAGACGTAAACTAAAAGAAAAAATCAAACTAACATATCACCAATCATCGTCGTCTTCTTCTTCTTCTTCCACATTCAAATTCTGCTGCTGATATGGAGTAAATACAGGGTGAGTACGAAACTGAATGAATGATTACCCTTCATGTATCTGACCATCGCATCATCGTAAGCAGCATCATATTCGAACTTTTGTCTTATCAAATCATCAGTGTGAGCATTTCTGGCCTTCATGTTTTCTATTTTATGATCCATTCTCAAGATATCTCCCTGCTAGATCATCATCTGTTCCAAAAGTTCTCGGTTGGTAGGGTCACTAGAAGTAGGGGTCCTCGAAGTAGAAGGAACATCTCTGGTCTTACTTCCTGATGTCCATTCAACATGAGATTCATATGTCTTAATATTGGCAAACTCAATAGGTTTTAGAGGCTCAATCATCTCTTCCTCTGGTCTAAAATCAACTCCTGCCTGTTCACAGTGTGAAGATAAGTGCAGGGTGTGTCAATCCACCAGTGGTTTCTCCAAAAGCAATAGATCGAGTGTTCATATAAATAATAGAGCCTACATTTATCCTCAGCACTTGCTGGATATAGAAGTTTAGGATGGATCGATCCTTTGTAACCTCACTATGATGATTTGTCGGTATCATTCTTCCAAAAATAAAATAGTGTCAGGCCTTAGATACGACATTAAGCATAAAAAGAGGAAAATTTACTTTAACTCCATTCTTCACTTTTCAGGTTCCTCTTCCATCAGTATGAAAAGAAATAACCTCATTCAAAGCCTCATTCATAGCAGAAAACGATTTATACTAGCAACTGTAAGTATCTTCCAACTGATAAAACTCATTAATTTTTCTTGGAGAAAACTCCACCTTTTTCCCACGAACAAAAACAAAATCATCATAAGTCTCTTTAAAATTTGCATAGAATTCCATTACTACACCAATAATCACCTCGGCAGTAAAATAACAAAAAATTTTCCACTGCCGAGCATTGATTAATCGCTCGACTTCTCCACCCAGATTTTTAAATCCACGATCCGGAATCACTTTTTTATTTTCAAGTTGATTATAGAAATGAGCACTAGCTTTGAAGCTAACAAATTTTTGTTTGTCATAGTCCACTTTTCTCTTTCCTTTGCTCATTCTTGGTGTCATGGTAAATCTAAGAATATTTGATAAAAATCAAAATAAATTCCAAAATTCTGAAAATCACAATGTAAAATGCTTTTAAACTCAAATATACTAAGTAAGAGTTCTTCACCAAAGGATTTTCTCAAAATCTCTTAAAAAATTTCAAAATTTTCGGATCTCGGCAATGTGAGATAAATTCTTGGTGAAAATAAAAAATTTTTAGTTCAAAGTACAGCTCTTACCTAGAGAAGATGAAATTTGAAGTTCCTTTGCCTTGAAATCACCCCAAATCCGAGTCCTAGGTGCAAAAACCGGAGGTTGAAGGTGACTCAAAGGGTAAAAATGGAGATTTACTGTGCAAATTGCGAATTTTAAGGGGGTTTAAGGTGTTCTCGGGTCGAGGGTGCCGTCGGCGCCCATGCCAGCGCCGTCGGCGCTGAAGGCCTAAAATTCTTTTTTTGATTTTTTCAATTTTCAATTTTCTCCAAAGTCTTTTTAGTATTTTTAAACACCAATTTTTATCTAACAATAATTCANATGAGGATGTAGGTCTGAGGGTTTGCAACAATAGGGGAGAGTGGCTGGAAGGGGTTCTGGCAGCTGGTGGAGTTGTAGGATGGTGTGTGGCAATAGCTGGGGTGCAGGAATGTCGATTGCAGGTGTTGGAACCTTCGACAAGGATTGGTAGCGGTAATTGGGATGTATGGGAAGCGGGCAACAACAGCAGTAGGGTTTGGCAGGACCAGTGACAACGATAGTAGGGTGCGTATGGGAAGCAGGCGACAGCAACAACACATAGAGAGAGGGATCGACGGTCACATCAGCAAGGGGAGGGCGCATGGGTGGAAACAACAAGCAGGAGAGTTCGATGGGGCGAGGGGTTGGTCGAGGTTATCACCATCTTGGAGTAGGATACAACCGAGTCGCCACTTGTCCTCAGATATAGCCTTAACAGCGAGAAGAATGCTTAGAGTCAAAAACTTGAAATCAACAACTAAAACCCTAGGCAACAACACATTTATAATAGGAGAAATAAGCGAAGGGGGAAAGAGCGGTAGCTCCCGCCCATTAGAAAGCTGACTGGTCCAACCTTCCTGTTGGATTGGCACACCCAGGCTGAACCAGTCAGTTTAGCCAGCACCTAGCCCTACGTTAGTCTCCCGATTCAGCTAGCACCTAATCCTGTGTTAATATCTCGGGGTCGGGGAAGCTTCAACTTCATTCATCAAAGCTTCTGAGTCCTTGTAGTACAGTGTCAAATCCGCGAAATTGAACTCAGTAGAAATATTATAGTCTTCTGGTAGGTCAACTTGTAAGCACTGTCATTCAGCTTTCGGAGTATCCTGAAAGCTCCATTTGCGCAGGGCTTGAGTTTTCTGAATACTCCCACTAGGAATCTTTCTTTCTTTAACTTGATCCACACTAGATCTTCTTTAGAGTCGTATTTTTCCTCTTCTTATTGGCTTGTGTCTGGTACTTGCAATTCTGCTTAGTGTTCTCTTTTCCAATTTCCTCATGGAGTTTTTGAATCTAGTGCACACGTTCATTCGCATTCTCACTAATCTCTGCCGTCAGTAGGAGCGATACAATTCTAGTGGAGTGAGTGGGTTGCCCTGTACACAATCTCAAGTGGAGTGTGACCTGTGATATGACATACAGATTTGTTGTACGCAAACTCGGCCTGAGCGAGAATCAAATCCAACTGCTTGATATTTTCTATAAGGAAGCATCTAAATAGATTTCCAAGGCCCCTATTTGTTACCTCTGTCTGACCGTTCGTCTGAGAGTGAGCCGCGGAACTAAGTTGAAGCTTAATGCCTAATTTTTTCCCACAGAGTCTCCCAGAAGTGGCTCAAAAACTTGACATCCTTGTCTGAAGTGATGGTCACAGGCATCTCGTGCAGTCTCATACTTTCTTTGAAATATAAGTTGGTGATATGTGATGCATTCAGTGTTCGATTGCAGGTTATGAAATGCGTCTTCTTCAAGAATCAATCCCCGATGACCATGACCATGACAGAATCGTGTTCTATTATGTCCTTGGAAGTCCCACCATAAAATCCTTGCTAATGTCTACTCAGGGTGTATGCTTCTTACACTGGTAATGGGGTATAATCTTGCATTCTGCCCACTGGATTTTTCCATATGATAATTCCTTCATTATCTGACGTGTCACTCCACATCTCTCACTAGTTGGGACCAAAATAAGTCTTCTCTCACAAGTACGAGAGTCTTGCCCCTACCAAAATGTCCTATTAGTCCTCCCCTGTGGCCCTCCTGAATGATAGATTTCCGCAACAAACAACAACGGGAAAATTGAATATTATCGCGGAATTCAAAATAGAGAAATACAATCTCACAAACGAAAATAGAAATAGCAACAAACACGACTCAACAAACTCAAACTATGGTGGATCTTAAGGTGGTGGTGGTAATTGACAAGGGTTTCATCCTCGGCAGAGGTAGCAAAGGGTGGGTGGGGGGCTGGAATTCATGGCAGCAACAATGGTGTGTGTTGGTAAACCTGAGAGGGAGGTGCAAAACTGTAGGAACAACAAATGTGGTTGCTGTCCTGTGCAGTGGTAGCAAGAAATAAGGGGCTGGGCAGCGGGGAAACGGCTGGGATGGGCTGTACTGGATTGCAGCAGCTAGAAAGGAGGACGGATTGAACATTTTAATTTGTACGGGTGCACCCTCAACTAAGTCAACTTAACCATGTCAAATTCTGTGCATGAAGGACCAAGCTTTCAGAGCTGTGTTAATGCTCTGAAAATTGATGACAGAGAACGTTAGCTGATATAGTCGGTAATAATACTGTTCCTCCCTTCAAATCCTCCTTGTCGATATGGCTTTTGTATGTCTGCTCTTAGTCATTTTAAATCTTTATTTTGTCCTTCTTGACGATAAATTTCACTAGTTTGTTTGTATTCAAGGGTAACCAATTAATTGTCTCCAGCAACATTTCAATTCTCTAAGATAGAGCTCTTTACGGCCCTATGAAGTTGATGCAATGTGAGATTCTTATTTCTAACGATGAGTGTTGATTCATATATTGTGTCGATATAATCATACTTAGTTCATTATTTATGTCATTTGTTCTTTCTTGTCACTTAGTCAATTATTATGCGTGAAATAGTTATTATTTTAAATATTCTCGTCTTTCTTTTTTGGCTTGTAGTTGATTAGAATGTCCACACATTTATAGCTGCTATTAAAATAATAATCCTTTTGATGTAATTCAAACTTGATGGTTGATATTGGAATAATGAAATTTCCTTTTTTAAGTCCCCGTTAGGACTCAATTCATCCCTATTGTTACTAAACTTGAGATTCTCTCTCTCTCTACATATCTTTGGACTACCTCCATTCTAGGCATTCATTTATCTCCTACCCTCAATATATTCTTTTTTTTATTCTAGTTCTTCTTCTATATAATATTCCTTCCTTCTTAGTCATAAAGAAATATTTTAGTCCCTCCTCACTCATTGTCATTAGGTGTAGCTTATTTTACTGCCTATGACAATCTGATCTAGACTAATATATTCTATATCTCTCCTAACTATCTAATTTTTCCGTCCCTGCTCACAAAATCTTTACTTTTCATAGCTTTCCTTCAACTTTGGTTATCTTGTGTAAAATGGTACTATGTTAGGCACACAACTCTGTCAAACTAATATCATGGATTTTACATGCCATTTAATCTTAAGAAGGATTAAAATTTTGCCTTTGTGCCTCAGTAGCTTACAATTGTTCTATTATTCTCATTGAGTTTATAATTTCACTATTTCTAAATACAGAGGATGAACTACCTAGCTCACACATGAACCATAGAAGTAATAAGTTTTATGCTCCAATATTATTTTCAGGGCCCCATGTAGCTATGCATCAGGAACGGGAGACAAATTCTAATGAAAAACGAAAGAGAAAACTGAAGACTCCGGCACAAATTGAGGCACTAGAGAAATTTTATAATGGTACAGCTGATTTATTTTTCGTGGTAGAATGCATTGGAGAAAATAAAGGGAATATCCTTAAAAAAAATGTCTTTAATACTTTTCTTAATTTATAATATTTTTTTCTTTTTCCAGAGCACAAGTACCCTACCGAGGTAATGAAATTGGAATTTGGTGAGAAAGTAGGTCTCTCTGAAAAGCAGGTTTCTGGATGGTTTTGCCACCGAAGACTGAAAGATAAGAAGACTTTGCAAGGAGAAGTTTGTACAAATGGAAAACAAAATCTCTCCAGTAGTGCTGTACATGATCGCATTAGTGGGGTTAAACAAGAATCTTGTAGTAGTACCAAACAGGTGGATAGAAACCTTGATTTTAAAGAAGTGGAAAGTAAAATGTATTATGGCCATAGATCTTGTTCTGATGTACTTGCATATGAAACCAGCAATAAACATCCTCGTACTGGAATTGATCATGTTGCAGAAGATAGATCTTCAGGTAGTAGTTCAGCATCTCAAGGTAGCTATTTAGAAAGCCATGAGAACCCTTACGTTGTTCAAGCTTCTGGTTACAAACTTTGTAATGATAGTGGCATCTTGATGAGTAACAAAAACAGAGTCATGAAGAGTAATGAAAATATGGTGAAGCCCAGGCATTCATTTATGCGAGTTGAGAATGATACTCTAGCTATTTCTAAACTTAAGTGGAAACTTGGAAGTAATTATCGTGAAGATGGTCCTCTTCTTGGCTTTGAATTTGATTCCATTCCTCCCAGTGCATTTGACTCGCCAACTCGGGATTCAAAATTCGGTAATACTTGAAATCTCTTTTTTTTTCTGCTGCAGTATTATATTTTACCTTTTTTTAGGTCTTCTGACACTTGTTACATCTTTGTCTTCATTAAAGTTTATCCTCGATTTTTTTGAACTCAATCTTTTGATTTTTCATGGCCTTCCAATGTTCTTCATGGTGCTTATTAAGGAGCCTCTAGTATAAAAGCAAGAAGTCACTGAATGCTTACCAAAGTTGGTATTTTTTGTGAGGGTTTTGTTAAGTCACTGAATGCTTACCAAAGTTGGTATTTTTTTGTGAGGCTTTTGTTAAATCCATCATATTCCTTTGGAGATTCATTAATCTTATACTTAGCATAAAGAAATTTACAGTGTTATATATATATATATATATATATNCAGGCTCCTCCTTCGCGCTCTACGACGCCAAGCTGTGTGCACTGTTTCGCGCCATGCGAAGAACTGCGGCGTGCGCTGTTTGTGCTGATCGACGGCGTCTAAATGGCATCAGCGCGTTCCTACGCAGCCGCCCTCGCCAGTGATAACCCCGTCTCCGCCCCTCTTTCCAATATGTTTCCACAACGATACCATGACAATTTTGCACTTGGCATTGAAACCAGATTTCTCAAAAAGTTTCCTGTAAAAACGGCAAACCTGCAATCTTTCTCACTGAAGCAGAGATCACCTTAGCTGCGCCCTGCCGACTGTTCTTAGTAGGTAAGTTTCTTTATGGAAACCCTAAACTTGAACTAATTCGAAAGGACTTTGAGCAAATGAAGCTGAAAGGGGGTTGGAAGATCGGTAAATTGAATGGTCGCCACATTCTCATTCAATTATCAAATAATGAAGACTACACTTATTTATTTGCGAGAAGACTTCTTTGAATTGAAAATCAAGTGATGAAGGTGTTAAAATGGACGGTGGATTTTGACCCTCGTACTGAACCTCCTACAATTCTTGTTTGGCTTCGTTTCCCAGGTTTGAAGATCCACTTTTTTTATCAAGAGCTTCTCTTCGCTTTAGGAATGGTATACGGTAAACCCCTCAAAGCTGACACGCCTACAGTGAAGCTAACTCGACCTTTAGAAGCCAGAATTTTGATAGAAGGGATATTACTTTACCTTTTCCGGGAGAATATGGATTGACACACAACATCAGGGATTTTGGCAACAAGCAGAACTTGAACAAATACCACTTTATTGTACTCACTGCTGTATGTTTGGACATTCTCATTTTCAATGTTATCAGTTGCATCCAAATTTAAAACCTTCAAGTAAAAACGTTTTTGGATCTGCCCTACCTCATATACATGTTCCTCCTCCGCACCTGAGTGCATTTCACAAACTATTGAAACACCGGTTGACACGATGCTACCTCCACCTCCCACTATCGGAGACAATACTCTCTCTGTTCTTCCGACTGATATATTAGCAGATGGTTTACTTGGGTCCGATAATCAGGATAGTATTGAAACTCCACATCCCCAAGATGCTTCAGGTGCTGAAGAGACATGCTTACCATCTCTTCAGAATCAGAATGTTGTTACTGCTAGTCAGGAGCTGGGGGCTCATTCTCTCCTACATGCCCAACAATC
>JXCR01146506.1:106722-126411 GCA_002079205.1 Phalaenopsis hybrid cultivar
TTTTCATACATGGGTATATTATATCCCCTCCCAGTACCATTTGAGAGTAATCCTGAATGACTTAATACATTTCATTTCCTTTAATTACTTTCATTTAAAGTCATTGAACAATCATTTTCCCTTCTAATCATTTTATTTCATTCATTTCAAATATTCTCTTAACTTTTAACATGCATATAATTAGACAATCATGTGTCTGAAGCAATAAGACAAGTCTTTATTTACTAAAAGATCAATTTAATACATATAAAAAAATAATGACTCACCTGAAGCCTGAATGTCTTTTTGTTTTCCTTGAATTCCTCTTTACAATTCCTTAATTAACGCTCGTTGCACATTTAATCACTGATTTACATATATTNCTGCTGCAGTATTATATTTTACCTTTTTTTAGGTCTTCTCACACTTATTACATCTTTGTCTTCATTAAAGTTTATCCTCGATTTTTTTGAACTCAATCTTTTGATTTTTCATGGCCTTCNTTTTCTGCTGCAGTATTATATTTTACCTTTTTTTAGGTCTTCTCACACTTATTACTTCTTTGTCTTCATTAAAGTTTATCCTCGATTTTTTTGAACTCAATCTTTTGATTTTTCATGGCCTTCCAATGTTCTTCATGGTGCTTATTAAGGAGCCTCTAGTATAAAAGCAAGAAGTCACTGAATGCTTACCAAAGTTATTATTTTTTGTGAGGGTTTTGTCAAGTCACGGAATGCTTACCAAAGTTGGTATTTTTTGTGAGGCTTTTGTTAAATCCATCATATTCCTTTGGAGCTTCATTAATCTTATACTTAGCATAAAGAAATTTACAGTGTTATATATATATATATATATATATATATATTTATATATATTTTAATAATAAATACAAATTGTTCTTTATGCACCTTATTATACCATATTCCTCTATGAATGGTAGAGGAAAACCACATATCTAAATGTTTATATTTTGTCCTTCCATAGGTGATTAATAAGTGCACATCTTCAAAACAATTGGCAACATGCAGCTTCAATTAGGCTCTACCTGTTACCCTTAAACTCTTCCCTTTTCAACTTTGATCTACATGACAGAAATATCATATTAGTTGTTCTAAGANGTTGTCCTTCCATAGGTGATTAATAAGCGCACATCCTCAAAACAATTGACAACATGCAGCTTCAATTAGGCTCTACCTGTTACCCTTAAACTCTTCCCTGTTCAACTTTGATCTACATGACAGAAATATCATATTAGTTGTTCTAAGATATTTAGGCTTCACTAAGAACTGCTCGCTAGGAACTTTTAAATTTTTGCACAAGAAAACTTCATTCGAGAGGCCTTGTTTTGCTCATGCATTTAGAAGTATATAGATAAGGTCTTTATTTGCAGCATATGATAGTTATGTCCCAATTATAGCATTAACATGCTTTGTATGACCCTGCTAGTGATGCTTGTTGACTCTGAAATAAATGCAGTTCCATTGCCTCATCTCGGCATACCTAGCGTGGATGTCACTGTTCTTTTCATGTACCTGCACTGTCGTCCTTCGTTATACTGTTTTCAACCTTTATAAGGTTTCTGCAAACTAATGTCTAAATTATATGTGCTAATGGATATTTTCTTATCCAACTTATTAGCTGATTATTTTTTTATTTTCAGAACCCTATTATGTTGGAGATACTATGCAACAAGGGGCTTCTAGCTTCTATAGGAGTACCAATGAGCATAGGGTAATTCCTTACTTTTAATTTCCATTCTCTACAGGTATTTCCCGTGCAATGTGTGCCCCATTCTTTATTATAATTGCAACTTAAGCATGAACATGCTGGGATCTTGTTTGGCTTAGTTTGTTTATCCAGCTATGTAAGAACCAGCTGTAGTTCGTTAATGAGCTTGTTAAAGGAGGAAAACCTGTATATTTTTAGTAAATGTGTTTGTACCTATATAAGCACAAAAAAGACTCCAAAAAATGGAAACAAATAGAGATCAATATCTCGAATAATTTGACATAAAATCATATCTCCTAATATGATACTTATACTGTCACGAACCAGCTTGATATCTTAGCATTAACTAAGTTATGAACTATGATCGGACGATATTATCATTTCCTTTAACTTTCACTAATTTTCATAAATTTCAACTTATAAAAGAGCCACTAAGAAGCCACAAAATACACTACATAGAAATGAAATCATCCAAAATGAACTGCATAGTTTATAGTAAAATATTTCAAACCAACACACAGTAGTATCATTACTCAGAAGTAAACATTATAATAACTACAACCACAACATAGTATCTATCAGTAGTAGTCCTTATCCTATAAACTAAATCTCTCCTGTGAGACATCTCAATCTACAATTTCTCCTGAAATAAACAATTAGATTCAGTAGTAAATTTTCTACCATTTTGCAATTATATTCTTATTATGTATTAAATTAATATGCAAATGCTATGCATGAATGTTCAAAAGATATGCAATTTATTGATAAATTAAATTATAATCATTTATTTTATTAATTTAATGCTTCACATTTTAATTTAAGTATTTACCTTTTTTAATCTTATAAAAGTTATATCAAGATTACCGTCATACACGAAAGTATTCTAAAATTTTAACCATAGATATCTTGAAAATTTTGCACCCGAAGGTGCACCTTCACCATTTTTATTTTCTTTTTCATACATGGGTATATTGTATCCCCTCCCAATACCATTTGAGAGTAATCCTGAATGACTTTATACATTTCATTTCCTTTAATCACTTTCTTTTAAAGTCATTGAACAATCATTTCCCTTCTAATCATTTTATTTCATTCATTTCAAATATTCTCTTAACTTGTAACATGCATATAATTAGCAATCATGTGTCTGAAGCATTAAGACAAGTCTTTATTTACTAAAAGATCAATTTAATACATATAAAAAAATAATGACTCACCTGAAGCCTGAATGTCTTTTTGTTTTCCTTGTATTCCTCTTTACAATTCCTTAATTAATGCTCGTTGCACATTTAATCACTGATTTACATATATTATGCTAATATATAGTTAATAACATCTTAATTAATTAACAAAACATCTTATATAAGTAAAATATCCAACTTCTTACCTTGTTAAAGTTTGCTTGGATCGATATTTATTCCCAGCAAAACTTTCCACTTATGATATCTGATTTTTATTCATAAAATTTTTAATGTTAATATAATAACATATTTAATTATTTTAATTTATACTATTTAAAACATTAAACACCCTTACATAATTGCAAAGGCTCAGCTTCTTCTTCATGCTAAGGCCACTACTTTTCTCTAATCCTTAGCACTGAGTTGATTGAATAAGACTTCCTTGCTCGTATATCTTACAAACGCAAAGTCGGAGCAGCCATTCTCTTCTTCCCCTTCAATGTTGGTCAATTTTCCTCCTTCACACGCGCCGACACAATACTCGCACACAACGCATGTCTTCCCTTCTCCTTCCTTCGATTAGAGTTCGCACAACACACTTTCGTAAGCTCGACATTGGCGTCAAATGCGAAGCTTCTTGGTTTACACTCCACTTTCACATAGGAGGCGTGCGTGGCTCAACTCCAAGGTACGACACGCTTCTTCCTCTTCCCTAGGCTGCTAGGCTAGGGTTTCCTCCTCGACTTTGCTTATGAGCCTCATTTGCTTCTCCCTCTTCTTCCTTCTCCTTGCTTGCCAAGTTGAGGCGTGATTCCTCGTTATTGTCATTTCTTCATTCTCCCTTCTTCATAGACTACCACTCGCTTTCTCAATTGTTTTTGGTTTAAATGAGGACAAACGACACATAAGTTCAATTGTAACGACGTTTATCACACTATCATTTCAGTTATTACTATTACTATTTATTTATTTATTTTATCTTATTTCTTTAAAATTTTAATTAGTGCAATATATCACAAGATAGTTATCTAACTAATGCATTAACACTCCCTTATATATATATATATATATATATATATATGTGTGTGTGTGTGTGTGTGTGTTTGTGAATGGAGGACGAGAGCTCTGCTAGTGTTTTGAACGTGATTTTCGTCGCTATTGATGCTGTCGCTCGAAGGACACTCGTCTCTATTGTAGACATTTCTGCTTTGTCGGCTCGCGTCTTTCTTCGACGCTGACGGTTCGTTTGCGTTTCTCGATTTCGAAGACGACGCGTTTGCGTCTACGCTTTCGATTTCGACGACAACGTTCAGCTAGTCCAGCCATTCGCGTCTGCGTAGTTTCCCTGCATGACAGCTTCGGTTCGGGTTTCTGTTCGACGAAGAGGCGTTTGCGTCTGCTTGAACCTGAGTCTCGTTCGTCGACGACAGTCGGCATGCCGCGCCAGCTAGTCCTGATGTGCTTGTGTGAAGCACTTTAATTGCCTTAGGACTTTCCTACGCTGCCGCCCTCGCCGGTGATAATCCCCCCAAACCCCCCGATGCTGCATTGATTCATAAATGCAGCTCCTTTTCCATCTTGTAGATAGTCCGATGTTCCCGCAGATGTACCATGATTCCATTGCAAGACATGAAGATTGCAATCTCATAAAAAAAATAGAGAAAAAGTCAGGCAAACCAACATTGTTCTTCTTTGACGCTGAAATTTCAACTCGTGCAGGAAAATACAATTTTTTTCTAGTTGGAAAGTTCTAATTAGGTAGCCCTAAGATGGAGATTATCAGGAATGTTTTTTAAGATTTCAAACTAGTTGGGGCTTGACAGATGAGTTTTTTCGATGAAAGACATGCTATGATACAACTAAGCATAGAAGAATATTACACAAGGATTTTCTCAAAGAAATTCATCACAATCGAGGGAAATCATATGAAATTGCTAAATTTGACCTCTGATTTTGATCCTAGTCAAAAACCACATTACGTCTATCTGATTTTCATTACCTGAACTCAAGCTTCAATTTTTTGACCTATCTATTTTATATGCAATTGGGACTATCCTTGGAAAACCTTTGCAGGTAAAAAAATCTACAATTCATTTCTCAATGCTCTCTATTGCAAGGATTTTGATTAAAAGAGATATTACACTACCAGATGTAGAAGAAGTCTGATTTGGCTCTGCTCAAATTGGTTATTGGCAAAAAAATATTATGGAACAAAAGCCTTACTACTGCAAGCACTGCAAAATGTTTGGACACCCGCAAGATAAATTTTTCAGATTGCGCCCACAGTTGAGAACCAATAGTCAAAAGTAGGAATATGTTGTTAGTGCACCTCACGTGTCGAACGCGCTCCCATTAAACCTGATGACAGCCAACCTAAGGAGGGAATTACCACAAGACAAGAAATGGTGTTTGCCCCTGAGAACCCTTCTTCTAACCATACTATATGGGATATTGTTCAAACTGAAAGTTAGGATAGCCCTACAACTTCTATTCAGAAAGCATCAGGTGTAGAAGTGACAATTCACACTTCACATATACTGGAAACCTATCTTTGTGGCAACGACTGGCTTTTCTTCTACTGTGGTTCTAATATCTAATCAGACCGAGGATCACATGAGCCAGTTTTCAGATGAAAAATGACAGGTTTACACTTCTCGACTGAAGAAGAAGGTTGGGGGCACACTCCAACTTAAAAATTTAATAGATGATACTTTGGTTACTCCTGACAATGACACAACACTTCAAAGTTTGTTATTTGGCTCCGCTCCTAAAACTAGAGGAAGAGGCAGGACTAAACTGGCTCGTTCCTAGCTACTTGTTTTCTGCATGTTTTAAATATTTTGGTCTATCTGTATCTTTTTGTTGAGGTAGTATTGTACTTGGTATCGTATGGGTAGGGTGCCTCTATTGTGCCCTCTCATACAACCTTTATGTATCTTTTCTATTTCAATAAAATCAGCCATTGAGCTTTTCATATATATATATATATATATATATTATTCAAGCTTTATATTAATGAGAAAAAGGTAGGTAGTTTAAAGCTTTAGTAAAGATAGTCACGTTCTGAATTGAAAATAGGAATATTTTTTGGGATAACAAAACATCCCAAATGAAGTAGTAATCTACTTCAATATGTTTTAATACATTCATAGAAAATAAAACTATTAGTAATTTATTGTGCAAGATGATTGTTGTAATACAAATGTCATAAGTTGGGTTATGAGAAAATCACTCTTAAAGAGTCTGCAACTTTATTTTTTTGGGTTTTGCTTCTTCTAGAGTCCGCAACTCTTTTTTTTTTGTTCTCATCAAAATGTTTTATAGACTTTATAAAGTTCAGCTTCTCATATTTGGTAGCCCTGTCCAACAGTTCTTGGAATGTAGTGATAGACGTCTTGCATAAGTAGGGTACCATCTTATCATTGATGTTGCCCATTAATAATTGGATTATATGCTCCTCTTCTAACTGTTGTTTGTATTTTATGCTTAGGTTACGCCAACGGTGATATATTGTCATGAGCTCACCCTTCTTTTCTTTTTCTCTAGAGTCAGATCAACAATAGATGTCATTGTTTCGAGCTCTGTGAAAATTTTTACAGATTCATCGTGTAACTCTGCATGCCAAGAACCAGCGAAATAACAATGCATATGTGCCACATGTTGTTGCATGATGCTCTGAACTGGAATGGATGTTGCTTAGGATTACCGTTACCATTGAAAGTATTGAACTTCGGTATTAAATAGCCCTTTGGATGTGAGACTTGATCATATTCGGCTAGAAAATGACGGTCTTTACCCACCAGTTTCTCAATTTATTCTGAGGCTATAACAACCTTGATCTTTTCATTAATAATACTTTCCAACTTAGTTATTACTTGTTCATCATCATTTAGAACAACTTGAGAAGTTTGTTGCAGTAATACGAAAATTGATTCAACTCTTTTTTCAGACAACCAGTACTCCCGATGTTTGAGGTATTGGATTCACAAGTGGGTAATTAGGAATTGTTGGATGCTTGATTATTGACAAGCAGAAAATGAACCATGCCTACTATAGTATTCTTTTACCATATCTTCAACATAATATTTATTTGTGACATCATCTCATTCATCTTGATGCTAAGTTGAGAAGTTTATGTCTTTAGCCTTAGGGTCTGTTTGGGGCAGCTTATTGCCTGCGGCGGCATTTTCAAAACGTCGCCGTCTCGTTTGGTTGGAGCTTTTACACCGCGGTCCACGAAACTCCGTTTTCATTTTGTGAATAATGCGGATCGCGGGATGACCCCTGCAGTCTGCGTTCATTCGCTGATTATTACCATTTACCCTTGCGTGATCCTCGTTCTCCCGAACTCGTCTCCTCTGCCCTAACAAGATCCTCGTCTCTCGATCGTTTAGGAAGGCACGACGGAATGGCGGGATACGGAGACCTTCGCCGACAAACCGAAGCCCTTGCCTACCTTCAAGATGCAATCACAATTAGAACCAGCAGAAAATTAATAGAGTGGTGGCATACAAAGTTATTTGAACTCTCATTTTTCTCCTCCATCCTCTTTATTCTTCCTCTCACCGGATCTCCAACTGACAGGCAACGGCAAGATCGTGGTAGGATCGCCAGCATACAGAGACCCCCACAACTTCTAACTTCTCATTTCGCGCTCTTCATCACAGCATACATAGGCGGTTTATATACCAGGTGCGCTGGTTGAATGAGAAACGGTCTGTTGTCATTGTTTTGATGGATGGAGGGGAGCAAGATCCATATGGGACATCTCAGCGGGTTCGCTTCCGTGAAGGCAGAGGATGGTGAGGTTTGGTCTTTTACTGTCACAGCTTTAAAAGCATCATCTTCCAGAAAACTCTATTAATGTGAATTATGATGGTTTTGTTGATGTTATTAGAGTTGGCTATGAGCATCTCCGGGATGGTGGAACGGTCAGATTTTAGGCGATAGAAAAATTTGGTGCAATACACCGATCTAAGATTGCTATTGCTTAGGACCAAAACCTTATTTTTGGCGAGATGATAGTCTAGTTATGAGTGTGACGCCATGCTCCCTATCATTTTCTCAAACGTAAATGGAAGATCACGTTCGTCATATAGACTGCAATGTAGTGAAATATTAATCAGAATGTCTTATAGAATGGTTCATATGTATGCTATGTTCAATACACTTCAACTTATTTCTTATAGAATCATCATCATTATCCTTGTCCCAATGATGCATGTTGATTGTTACTATCCTAGATTTCTAATTAGATCCCTTTACAGCATATTGAAGCTACATTTACAAAAGAGAAAAAGGCTAGGTGTGGAAAGGTTTCCACTTCCATAGAAATTAGAATATCATAATTCACTTATCTTGTTTCATCAGTCACTAATATAAAGAGTTGAACTACCAATCAGATGAGTCTAGAAGCAATTATATGGAGCAATTTTTGTTCTCAACTGTCAGATTTGTGGTCGTTAAAGTTCTAGTGTAGACATCAATACTGCGTCTGTTTGAATAGTCTTTTATATACCAAAAGTTGCAAATCAGCTGTTTACAAAACACATAAATCAAACAGTTAAATATCTTATCTAAAACAGGGGCAGAATGATCATTTATCCATAATTAGCCGTTTTTCAAACTCATAAACCAAACAGACAGACAACTTATTCGGATCAGCTGCTTATCACTAACTTATCAAGATAAACAGCTTATCTGGATAAGTTGGATGAGCTGCAGCTGCCCCAAACAAACCCTTAATCAAACATTGCATATATTTTTGTTTTCTAGCTAAAGCAATAATACCAATGAGAACAAAATCTTCATCATCTCCTAGTTATTCTATTAGCTCATTTTCTGATAAAAAACTAACATGCTCTTCTTGTCTTTCCAACTAGGTAGTGAATTGAATTGTCGAATGCTTGCATTGATAGAGTGAGTACCAGGTTGGTCATTTACATAATATATCATATAAATCACCTCCACTTTCATCGTCTTTATTATCTTCTTGCACTGTCATTTATGAGTGAAGCTTCCAATGAATGTCAGGTTTAAACTATAGGACAAAGATTCCTCAATTACATAACTTTGATTGAGATTGATTTCTTCCTTAGGAGAAGTTGATTGATGATGGGATTTCTTGGAAGATTCTTCAAAGTTTTGACCACCATGACTTCCATCAATTTGAGATTTCTTCTTCACAACCCAATCTTGATATATGACGAATCTTTGGAATCTACCTTAGCTGACAAAATATTTTATGTCAATCAATTGTACTGTTATAATTCAAGACTCAAATGGTAGAAAGTTTATGGGGAACATACGAGCTGTGATTATGACCATAATATAATAGTTTCATTTGGTGGAAACCACCGTGTCAGAGTGCTCTGGTCGTAACGAAAATTTTGTGGCTTCTTTTGGTGGCAAAACCATGTGGATAAAAAACTCGGGTCACATTCTTTCTATCATACAATTGCTTTGATTGTGAATATATTTGATACTCTCAATATATCATTCGTTTTTTGTGAGGGGAGGGGAGCATCTTTTATCAATAGTTTGTTGGGGGGAGGGGAGCAACTTTTATCAATAGTTAATATGGTTCTTAGGGCAGAGTGACGACTCATGATATGACAGGATGTAGAAATAGTTGAGGTTTATATATTTACAGGTGACATTGCTATAATGCGAGGACATTATTATGATGACATTGCTATGATTACATTATTATGAACGTGCTTATGGTTACATGCATATGACTATATATGTTTTATTCAGCAGTCATAGTTTTTTATGCTACCTTTTTCTTTTCATGTTTTATACGATTCTAACATATTTTGACTTGTGTGTAGATATGTAAAGTTTCGTTTCAGTATGCACCTTTCTTATCCGTGTATAAAATTTTATTTTAGCCTTGATTATTTTACTATACTCTTTGTTGCTTCCTCTATTTTTTTTTCTTTTAGGAAGGGGCAAGGAGCACCGGACCGAGTAGCCAGGTAATTTTTACACCTATAGTTTTGAGAGTTTGTACAGTTTTTTTGGTGTGTATTTTTTTTATATTGAATTTAACAATTCTATATAGTTTATATGTTTTGATGATATAATTTTTCACGCTTTTGAGTATGTATATGAATGAATTATGAAATACAATATATCACGTATGTTTGCGACAATTTAACTAAACTAATTCATCACACATTTGTTATTTGTTTTGTAAGTCAAGGCAAGTGTTGGTGAGAATTTATTTTTGTTGAATTGTCTGTCTTTGTCACACCTTAACCGACTCCACCTAAAGTGGAGTCAGTTGGGGTGTAACATCGGGGGCATGGCTTTTGATGCAGCGAACCAGTAAAGAAGAGGAAATCGATTCTAGTTTGTGGGGTAGGGCAAAGTGAATTGGATCACATGTGAGATAGAAAGAAAGCGGCGAAGGCATCGCCTCTACCATGTTGAACGACGAGGGAGTAGCAGTGAAGGTGATGAGGGCTTCGACTATGTTGTGCGGATTTCGAACTGGTGAAAGAGAAAGAATGGAGTTTCAGAGGTCCTCACACGCCCAACTATATCGCTCTCTTCATTGTGTCTAAAGAGATGAAAAGACTTGTGTGCGATAGAGAAAGGATGGGTCATACAGCTTCTCTGTCTTGTGCGATTTGGAGGCGAGGAAGTGTAAAGGCTACGACAATCGAGAGGAAGAACGAAAGTGAGGGCTTAAGAGAAGTCGTTTGAACAAGAACAGTGGATACATATGAGGAAGGAACAACAGAGACTTGCGGCTTTATCGTGCACAATGACGAGCGAGAGGGCTTCGGTGTGAAAAGGAGAGAAACTGAGAGGAATTATGATTGCGAAGGATGATCGAGTGAGGGGAACTGTCCAACTAAGGGTGCATTTGGAGCGGCAGTGTGGTGCTGCACCACATTTTTTTGTTTGTCAAAATTACATTTTTTTCTGTGTTCTCAAAAAATTGCAGCTAAAAGCTGTGTTTTCCCATCATACCTGATATCTGTGATGCATGCTAGAAAGTTGCGGTATGACTTTTTCAGAAACAAATCAATTGTAATAGCCACCGTAAGTTGCGTGACAATCACAACTTTAACTAATCTGATAGAACTGTATTGAAGCGCTTGACAGAAACCATGTGGATGCACGAGTTTCCAACATTGAGAAGGTCGCATACATTGGACAGTGTGGATCACCCACACAAAATGTGATGGTTGTATGTGACTTCAACATGTGTTTTATATTTATGATGGCTGGTTAGGAAGGTAGTGCGCATAATAATCGTATTTTTGTTTTTGCGATAAAAAATCAAAGATGTGGCACCCACCTTCAGGTTCGTAAAGATATCAACCACAATCGTTTTTCTTTAATTTATTACTAATTATGGTATTTGGAACAGGTAAATATTACTAGGTCGATGTTGGATATCTTTTATAGATGGGGTATCTGAAGCTATTTCCAGATATGAATTATCACATTTGTGATTTCGAAAGAACTAGCAGTGTTGCTCGTGGCAGGAAGAAAATGTTTACAAAAGACACTCCTTACGTGGCGTAATTGAAAGAACGTTTCGAGTGTGGAAGAAGAAATGAGTCTTACTGTGTGATATGCCGACGTATTAATTTTCAAAATATGTGCAGATTGTAGTGGTCATGATGGCGCTCTACATCTACATTCAACGACATCATTCTCGAGCTGATATAGACTTTAGCATGGCTTACGATGATCACTAACAGGTCCCACCATAAGCTTTTGAATATCATGTAGGACAAACTATACCACAACTAGAAGTGAAATCACAAGAAGGCTACACCCAAGATGATGGTGTCGCGGAAATAACTGATTTGAGAGAGCGATTTATAGACGGTATTGTTGGATGTTGATTAGACGACTCTTGTTTATTTTATAAAGTCTATGTTTATTTTATGTCATTTGTATTATTGATATTTTATATATTAAAAGTTTTATGTTGTTTGTAATTATTTTTTCTCCTTTTTTTATTCTTTTCGTACTTTTTTTGTGAGTTTGTGAGGTTCATTATGAGACGTTCGCCCTTGTGGGTTCTACTGGATGGCCTAGTAGTCGCTGCTGGTTAGTCTCACATGTGAAATCTTGATAAAGACAGTCAAGTTCCTCTTTTCTTTCGGTAATGGGGTTTCTGAGGTACTTCTGGATGATCTATTTAGTCAATGTTGGTGTCACATGTGAAATTATGATAAAGGCAACAAAGTTCCTTTGTTCTTTTTGATGCTTGGATTTTAGATACTTCTGGGCGACCTTTTTTTGGTGATATACATATATGGCACACAAGTTTGGTATTAAGTGAGTTAAAGTCAACCAAGAACCATTATTTTATAAGATTTATTGTCTTCTTGTTATGCAGGTTCGATGGGGTTTGAGTACTTAGCTTTTTGAGACATCGCGCTCGCACAAACCGTAATTGATTACTGTTTTTGTCAATTTATAAAGTGCATGTTTATTTTATGTTCCATTTATTATTGATGTTTTAGATATTATAAGTTTTATGTTATTTGTAATTGTTTTCTCTCTATTTTCGATTCCTTTCTGTTTCTTTTTCTTTTTGTGAGTTGTGAGGTCCATAATGAGACTTTCGACCTTATGGGTTCTCCTGGATGGTATGTTAGTCGTTGTTGGTTGGTGTCATATGTGATGCATATGTGACACACGAGATTGATATTAGGTGAGCTACAGACAACCAAGAACCTTTATTTTACAAGGTCTATCGTCTTCTTGTAGTGACAGATTTGTTGGTTGGGTATATTGAGTTTTCTGAGACTTCGAGCTTGCAGAAAACTATAATTAATTACTTCTCTTAAGAATTTCAACTTTTATTATGTCTAATGGATAGTCTTTTGAATCATTCAAGAAAGATGAGTTTCATGAGTGTTCTGCCACTGTGGAATACAAACTTCCCTATTGACATCACGTCGGGCACATAGCTATGAGAGAAAGTTTTACAGGTGTCTGCAGTGGGCAGACAGTCCAGAGAAGTGTGATTTCTTCCGGTGGACAGACAATCTAGCAGATTTCACTGTCGATAGTGATCAGGATTGGATGGTATCCTTAGAGTACGACGTAACTTGTGACATACACCGTCTGGATTTTAATATTAATATTATCATATTTTTAGTTGTAATTTTAATTTTTTTCTTTTTTTTAGTGCACTTAATACTTACTGTTATGTGAGGTGCGTATTATATTTATTTTGTTGTTCTGAAGTGTTTTTTTTTTCTCAATTATTGATATAATGTTATGACAGTTCTGTTGCAAACAACATTACTCACAGAACCAGAATGATTATTTATCCAGAAACAGCTAGAAAACAATTGTCTTCCAACATCACAAACTAAACAGTCAGCAGCTTACCCTGATCAGCTGCTTATCAACAGCTTATTAATAACTTGTAACTGCCCTAAATAGACCCTAAATGGAGGCCCGTGTGGAGGGAATTAAAAGCTGAACCAGAATGATTATTTATCCAGAAACAGCTGGAAAACAATTGTCTTCCAACATCACAAACTAAACAGTCAGCAGCTTACCTTGATCAGCTTCTTATCAACAGCTTATTAATAACTTGTAACTGCCTCAAATAGACCCTAAATAGAGGTCGGTGGAGGGAATTAAAAGCTGAACCAGAATGATTATTTATCCAGAAATAGCGGGAAAACAATTGTCTTCCAACATCACAAACTAAACAGTCAGCAGCTTACTTTGATCAACTGCTTATCAACAGCTTATTAATAACTTGTAACTGCCCCAAATAGACCCTAAATAGAGGTCGGAAAAAATATTACATCAGTACTACGCACTTAGAGGAACGTGCGTAGCCAATAAAATCACGCCACGATATCCCGCGCGACGCAGAAAAAAAAAACGGCGCAGTAACANACACAAAACGCCATCTCCAATCATGTTCAATATCAGGTCAATGCCATGGATGGGACTGAGAAATCTATGAATCATACTTCTTGTTTCAATGTCAGAAATAATTTGAGATGCTTCAAGGCAAAAACAGAAGGGAGATATGATAGTAAAGATGGCTACGATCTCCATCGAAATTCTCGGAACTCCAATCAAAATCATTCCGTGTGTAAACCAGATATGGTTATAAATAAAGTGAGTAAAGTGTGAGAAAATCCTCAATTTATATTCTTTATCATCTGTTCTGATCTGCCATTGCTGTGCAGACTTCTAGGAAAGTGAACGGTGTAGAACTGTGGCAGCAACAGTGTGCCGTTAAAGGTTTAGAGAAGCCTGCACGTCAATTACCATTTAAAAGGTGTGTTTTTTATTTTGATCTTCAATTTATTTTATGAACTACTTTTTATCGTATTTTCCTACCATGATTGATATTATGAGATTGATCTTAGTCTAAAATGTGCATTATTCAAACTATGATCAATACTTGGTTTTTCTTGCTAGATTATATCAATCTCCCCCCATTTTCTAATGCTCACAGGATTTAAGAAGGATTTAACCAACAACCGGATCTAATTGCAAAATGGCAACTTTCAATCTTCCCTTTTTCCACCATTTTGCATTATATCGTGGATTTAATAAATTTTGTTGGAAGGCAAATTTATGAGATTTGCACAAATAGAAGCATAAATCTCATGAAGAAATTAAAATGGCACCTTCAAAATATCAGAGATCATTTTGACACTTTTTTTCTTTCAAGGATAATTTTAAAAAAGGAGCATTTACGTAGGTACCACCAAATTCTTTTTAATTTACATATATGACACCTAAATTTTACCTTTTATATTCATACCAAATTTCTCGTATGGCATCAAAATCTACTATTTAAAATTTTACAAAGCGAAATACATCTTTTCATTCATAGGCAATGTGGCATATATGTAAAAACTGATTTTTAAGTGTTATATATATATATCTTGAAAGGAATGGTCGGAGGCTATTATGCGAGCCCCAATCATCCCTCATGCGCCTAAGAATTCAAGTACCACACTCTACACTCAGTGGGAATCGAACTCCTGACTAGACGAGACTTACAATTGATAAGTAGATCCCGACCAACTGATCTGAGCACGCAGCACACT
This sequence comes from Phalaenopsis hybrid cultivar, assembly GCA_002079205.1. NCBI lineage: Eukaryota > Viridiplantae > Streptophyta > Magnoliopsida > Asparagales > Orchidaceae > Phalaenopsis > Phalaenopsis hybrid cultivar. The sequence goes on from JXCR01146506.1 coordinate 121,679, forward strand.
TAACATTGCAAGGCTTTACCATGCAGGCATCATTTGGACATGGAATCCAATCTCCAACGAGATGTTTCAGGAGGCACCTCCTCATCCTTGGACTGAGTGAGAAATTATTCACGGGATTCCCAATGAAGCTTTCGGTGACTTCGAAATCCAAGGTGTGTACAGTCAGACGCATCTTACCCCCTTCATGCGCCCCATGGCGCATCAACCAACTAACAATTAACAGAAATATATATATATATATATATATATATGCTGCTTTTGGACAGTTGCAGCCACTGTTGTATAGAGGTTCTCTCTCTCTCTCTCTTTCTCTCTGTGTATTTGTGTATGTTGCTTTTATCACATATGTTGATGGATGTTTGGGTGTTTTAGAGTCATGTAAAGGAGTTTACAAACCTTTTGGCTCTTGTAAAATGTTTAGGTGCGTCTCAAATTTGAATTGCTGAATATGGCCCTGTATAATTTGTTTGCCAGTGCAATTGCAAGGAGGAATCTTCAAGCCAAACAATGAAATAATTATAATTATTGTATTTTTATTGTTTTTTAATGCTTGCATTCACATAAACCCTTGATAACTGGAAATGAATATTTAAATTTTGATGTAGTTAAATTCTAAATATTATTTAACATTATAGATAGATTACGGGCCCGTTTTGGGCAGCTTATTTAGTGCAGTAGCGTTTTGAAAACGCACCTGGCCTGTTTGGGTAAACTGCGTTTTAGCAGCTTATGCATTTTCAAAACGCAAAAAACTGTGTTTTCACACCGCACCTATCTAGGTGCGGTGGGAGCTTATTGGCAATGTTCTGGCTTTTCCAAAAAAATAAAAAATTTTAATAATCACTACACATAAGTTATCAGCGGATTATTAATAATCAATTTATCAGCAGATTATTCAATAAGTTACAACAGACCCTCAATCAAATTATTATTTTTTTTATAAACACTTACAAAACTTATTTCATGATTTAAATTTATTAGAAAAAATAGAATCTTAATATTATTTGTTGATAATATAATTTTAAAGGCTACTTTAATATGATTTAAATTTTTAATAATTTTAATTGTATTAATAATTGATGAATAAAAAGGGCCTACAAACACCACAGCCTTACTCTTGCTAAATCTCTTGTTATTAATCATTAAATCACATAAAAATAGCATTTTTAAAGCTTATTATCAATTAATATCAGTTAATAAGAATAAATTAATCTTTAAATAGTTTATTCATTTTAAATTTACTTGATCTTTTATGAAAAACTGTCAACTAATGATTTTTAAACATTTATTAAATCATTATTAAAATGTTTATTAATTAATAATTTATTAAGTTAATCTCATAAAACAACTCTTTTGTGAAGATTAAGGACCACACATAACACTAAATTGATAGAAGAGATGATTACAAATAATTGAAATAAAAAGAAAATTGTATAGAAACACGACATATTATGAGTGAAAGTATGTCGAAAAGAGAACCGAGAAAAATAGACTGAACATTGCACACTGATAATCCTTGCAGTTGGTCATCTGAACGAACTTCATTCAAGGTTAACGAAGTCATATCTCAGCTATATCAACAAAACAACAAAGGGCCTAAGTTGAAGCGAACATCATTTGTATATAGTAGCAATGCCAGTAAACATAAAGCTTTTACATAGCAAATAGGTTGATGTTCCCATGCGGAAAATATATAGTTCAGTTCTGTGAAAAAAGTATATATAAACGTTTATAACAGAGGGTAATAGTAAGTTTGACGGGCACAAGAAAAATCTACTAAAAAAAGTTGGAGCCTTTTATACAGGCATCCACAGCAGTAAAAGCTCCAACAAAAAACTATGAAAGCCAACAAAGCGAGGAATTAGCCCCATCATCCATAAAACAACTTCACTAAAATATTTAAATTAATTACATATAATAATTATTAAGAGCGTTTTTGTACTTACTAAACATTTCTTATGTACTTATATGACTAACATTCAGTTGGATATTTACATTTATCACACCTCACCTCGCCCTGGTGTTATAATTCTATGCATGAAAATATGTAGTTCATTTTTAAAAAGATGATGATAATGATATTTTTAAATTTTAGAGTTGTGCATTTACATATGAATGCTCAGATGTTAGATATTAAATACAAAAGAATTATATGGTTGTATGCAATTGCCCGAACACTATTTGCAAAGTAGCGACCAAATATTGCTGCCATCGAAGATAACCTCCATCCACTGTTGTTGTTGTCTTTGTTATATATATATACATATATNGGTTTGGGTTTTGAGTATATAATATGGATGTATTGCTTTTCTAAAGAATAAGTAGAGCATAGAAACTCTCATATTGCTTTAATCATTACTTAAAATATGATGGTGGAGCAATGAAATTTCATTACTTTTAAACATCCATGTAAAAACTATGTAATAGTATAGTTTTCATTTAGAGAATTTGGTGGTGTCTCTTCAAGTTTGTGGGGGAGAGTTGGATCTAATTTTAACGTCAAAGCTGATAAGAAACTGGAAGCCCTTGAGTAAAGAAGATACTTCTTATTTTTAAAATTGATTTCTGTACTAATTATAGAAGTGTTTTGTGTCAGTAAAAGAAAGTTGAGAATCCATGACTTCATGAAGAAGATGATGCGGAGAAGATTGATGTTTGAAGTCATGCCTTGGTGTGGTCAGAAGAGGGCACGCATGGGTTGAGAGCATCTTGCATGTAAATAAATTCTATGAGTTGTTGGCTGCTGACGAAGATGGCCGTGCAAGTTTGGTTTCAATATGCGTGCACCTAAAGAACGATGTAAGTGGAAGCAGGACGGGCATGAAAAGCTTAGTGTTAAAGGTAAAAGTTAAGAGTAGCTTCACTAGTGCTAGAAAGGTGGTGGGTTCCCAGTTTCAGGTAATTCAGCTGGCTGCGTGACGAGTTTGAGTGCACGAGAGTTGTGCTAACGTCACTCAAGGGTGTAAAAGACTAGAGGCATGAGCGACAAGCAAGAATGGTAGTGTGGATTGCAGGAACGGACTAGGTAGTGTTAGCAGGGCCGTGTGTGTGGGCAAGTGCAAGTAGTAAACAAATAAAAGAGAGTGATATTCCCATTAATGTGACATAAAAATATCTCTCCTACTATGATTTATATAATTTACAATATGATTACCTACATAATTCATCAACAATACTGTTGCAAAATCATCTTCATTTTTGTTGGTTTATTCTTTTGTTAAAAATCAGCTAAACATTAGCAATAACATAAATGCATCGACTATTTTTACTGAACGGTTGTGATTGCATGAAAAATGTTTGTGATTTTTGTTTAACTTCTTTGATCGTCTTACATTATATGTTGGGCAATACTTCTAAATAATCTTCAATTACTTTCAATAGTAAAATAAAAATAAATAAAAAATGCAATTAAGATTCATATTGAGCTCTTGTGAGTCAAAAGTTCAGCTCGTTTGCTAAACAAGCCGAATATAGTTTTTTTTTTTTACAATCTCAGTGGGTCGGTGGAGATATTATTTACTTGCTGAACAAAATGCATCTTACTATGCTATAATAAAGTTGCTGTTAAAATTGGTTAATCTGATGCAATGTAGTATTTACCTGGACTATTAAAGATATTTTACAAGTGCTCTTCTGGTGGCTTACTATGTAAATTTAACAGCACAGAACCAAATTGTGTTATTTGAAAGGACCAATCGCCTACTCACTTATGGTATTAAAAACTTCCAGATAATACTATGAATTAATTTACATGTATTTTTAAGATATAATGTGGATTACGCCTTTCAGTTGCATTTACTACAACTGCATGCCTGTTTTTATTAAAGTTTGTACCAAGTAAGTCTTATGTTGTATTCATTTTTATTTTTATTATTTTGCTGATGTGTTCTATGTTAGACTACAATGCTGGNCGTGGGCAGAAGAGGGCATGGCATGGGTAGAGAGCATCTTGGCATGTAAATAAATTCTATGAGTCGTTGGCTGCTGACAAAGATGGCCGTGCAAGTTTGGTTTCAATATGCGTGCACCTAAAGAACGATGTAAGCGGAAGCAGGACGGGCATGAAAAGCTTAGTGTTAAAGGTAAAAGTTAAGAGTAGCTTCACTAGTGCTAGAAAGNAACGGGCATGAAAAGCTTAGTGTTAAAGGTAAAAGTTAAGAGTAGCTTCACTAGTGCTAGAAAGGTGGTGGGTTCCCAGTTTCAGGTAATTCAGCTGGCTGCGTGACGAGTTTGAGTGCACGAGAGTTGTGCTAACGTCACTCGAGGGTGTAAAAGACTAGAGGCATGAGCGACAAGCAAGAATGGTAGTGTGGATTGCGGGTACGGACTATGTAGTATTAGCAGGGCCGTGTGTGTGGGCAAGTGCAAGTAGTAAACAAATAAAAGAGAGTGATATTCCCATTAATGTGNGGTGGATTGCGGGTACGGACTATGTAGTATTAGCAGGGCCGTGTTTGTGGGCAAGTGCAAGTAGTAAACAAATAAAAGAGAGTGACATTCCCATTAATGTGACATAATATCTCTCCTACTATGATTTATATAATTTACAATATGATTACCTACATAATTCATCAACAATACTGTTGCAAAATCATCTTCATTTTTGTTGGTTTATTCTTTTGTCAAACATCAACTAAACATTAGCAATAAGATAAATGCATCGACTATTTTTACTTAACGGTTGTGATTGCATGAAAAATGTTTGTGATTTTTGTTTAACTTCTTTGATCGTC
>JXCR01146506.1:126455-136978 GCA_002079205.1 Phalaenopsis hybrid cultivar
TATTATTTTGCTGATGTGTTCTATGTTAGACTACAATGCTGGGGGACTAAGGATGCTTTGTAATATTTTGCACTTATTTCAGATGTATGATAAATACAATAATGTGAAGTCTGGCTGCAAAGCTTATCAAGAACAAAGAAGCTCCAAAAGAGCAAAGCCAGGATTCATTGATTTTAATGAAATCAACAACTTGCAGGCAACACAGAACGCTATCTCCAATCATGTTCAATATCAGGTCAATGCCATGGATGAGACTGAGAAATCTATGAATCATACTTCTTGTTTCAATGTCAGAAATAATTTGAGATGCTTCAAGGAAAAAACAGAGGGGAGATATGATAGTAGAGATGGCCACAATCTCCATCGAAATTTTTGGAACTCCAATCAAAATCATTCCGCGTGTAAACCAGATATGGTTATAAATAAAGTGAGTAAAGTGTGAGAAAATCCTCAATTTATATTCTTTGTCATCTGTTCTGATCTGCCATTGCTGTGCAGACTGCTAGGAAAGTGAACGGTGTAGAACTGTGGCAGCAACAGTGTGCCGTTAAAGTTTTAGAGAAGCCTGCACGTCAGGTACCATTTAAAAGGTGTGTTTTTTATTTTGATCTTCAATTTATTTTATGATCTATTTTTTATCGTATTTTCCTACCATGATTGATATTTATGAGANGCTCTCTCTCTCTCTTTCTCTCTCTGTGTATTTGTGTATGTAGCTTTTATCACATATGTTGATGGATGTTTGGGTGTTTTAGAGTCTTGTAAAGGAGTTTGCAAACCTTTTGGCTCTTGTAAAATGTTTAGGTGCGTCTGAAATTTGAATTGCAGAATATGGCCCTGTATAATTTGTTTGTCAGTGCAATTGCAAGGAGGAATCTGCAAGCCAAACAATGAAATAATTATAATTCTTGTATTTTTATTGTTTTTTTAATGCTTGCATTCACATAAACACTTGATAACTTGAAATAAATATTTTAATTTTGAGGTATTTAAATTCTAAATATTATTTGATATTATTGAACTCTTACAAAACTTATTTCATGATTTAAATTTATTAGAAAAAAAATAGAATCTTAATATTATTTGTTGATNTAAATAATTATAATTCTTGTATTTTTATTGTTTTTTTAATGCTTGCATTCACATAAACCCTTGATAACTGGAAATGAATATTTAAATTTTGAGGTATTTAAATTCTAAATATTATTTAATATTATTGATAGATTAAATCAAAATTTTTTTTTTTATATAAACTCTTACAAAACTTATTTCATGATTTAAATTTATTAGAAAAAAAATAGAATCTTAATATTATTTGTTGATAATATAATTTTAAAGGCTATTTTAATATGATTTAAATTTTTAATAATTTTAACTGTATTAATAATTGATGAATAAATAGGGCCTACAAACACCAGTCTTACTCTTGTTAAATCTCTCTTGTTTATCAATCATTAAATCAAATAAAAATAGCATTTTTAAATATTATTATCAATTAATATCAGTTAATAAGAATAAATTGATTTTTAAATAGTTTATTCGTTTTAAATTTACTTGATCTTTTTATGGAAAAACTGTCAACTAATGATTTTTAAACATTTATTAAATCATTATTTAAATGATTATTAATTAATAATTTACTAAGTTAATCTCATAAAACAACTCTTTTGTGAAGATTGAGGACCGCACATAACACTAAATGATAGAAGAGATGATTATAAAAAATTGAAATAAAAAAAGAATGTAGAGAAACACAACAAATTATAAGTGAAATTATGTCCAAAAGAGAATCGGGAAAAATAGGCTGAACGTTGCACACTAATAATCATTGTGGTTGGTCATCCGAACGGACGTCGTTCAAGGTTAACGAAGTTATATCTCAGCTATATCAACAAAACAACAGAGGGCCTAAGTTGAAGCAAACATCATTTGTATATAGTAGCAATNATGGGCCTACAAACACCAGTCTTACTCTTGTTAAATCTCTCTTGTTTATTAATCATTAAATCAAATAAAAATAGAATTTTTAAATATTATTATCAATTAATATCAGTTAATAAGAATAAATTGATTTTTAAATAGTTTATTCGTTTTAAATTTACTTGATCTTTTTATGGAAAAACTGTCAACTAATGATTTTTAAACATTTATTAAATCATTATTTAAATGATTATTAATTAATAATTTACTAAGTTAATCTCATAAAACAACCCTTTTGTGAAGATTGAGGACCGCACATAACACTAAATTGATAGAAGAGATGATTACAAAAAATTGAAATAAAAAAAAATGTAGAGAAACACAACAAATTATAAGTGAAAGTATGTCCAAAAGAGAATCGGGAAAAATAGGCTGAACGTTGCACACTGATAATCATTGTGGTTGGTCATCCGAACGGACTTCGTTCAGGGTTAACGAAGTCATATCTCAGCTATATCAACAAAACAACAGAGGGCCTAAGTTGAAGCAAACATCATTTGTATATAGTAGCAATGCCAGTAAACATAGAGCTTTTACATAGCAAATAGGTTGATATTCCCATGCTGTAAATAAATAGTTCAGTTCTGTGAAAAAAGTATATATAGTCGTTCATAACAGAGGGTAATAGTAAGTTTGACGGGCACAAGAAAAAATCTACTAAGAAAAAGTAGTCGGAGCATTTTATACAGGCATCCACAGCAGTAAAAATCCGTTAAGTTCTCTGCAATGAATTTTAAATTTCTGTAATTGCTAGCACTGCAAAGATTTTAAGCAGTGATTTTAAATATATTTCTGCGTTTTAAAATATTTTTAGCAATGTTTTTATGAAGTGCCTTGAAATGAGCACTATCAAAAGAGAAATTTCTTTTAGTATATCCAACAAATTAATTTAAGCAATACAAAATCAGTAAAAGCTTAGAATCTAACGACAAGTTGCAAATATGATCAGTCCCAAATAGTAATATATGAACATCATCATAAGCTCCAACAAAATTATGAAAGCCAACAACGCGAGGAATTAGCCCCATCCTCTTACATATAATAATTATCAAGAGCGTTTTTGTAGTTACTAGACATTTCTTATGTACTTATACATCTAACATTCAGTTGGATATTTACATTTATCACACCTCACCTCACCTCACCTCACCTCACCCTGGTGTTATAATTCTATGTATGAAAATATGTAGTTCATTTTTTAAAAGATGATGATAATGATATTTTTAGATTTTAAAGTTGTGCATTTACATATGAATGGTTAGATGTTAGACATTAAATACAAAAGAATTATATGGTTGTATGCAATTGCCCGAACCCTCTTTCCAAAGTAGCGACCAAATATTGCTGCCATAGAAGATAACCTCCATCCTATGTTGCTGTTGTCTTTGTTATATATATATATATATATATANATAGCAAATAAGTTGATATTCCCATGCTGTAAATATATAGTTCAGTTCTGTGAAAAAAGTATATATAGTCGTTTATAACAGAGGGTAATAGTAAGTTTGACGGGTACAAGAAAAAATCTACTAAAAAAAAGTAGTTGGAGCATTTTATACATGTATCCACAACAGTAAAAATCCGTTATGTTCTCTGCAATGAATTTTAAATTTCTGTAATTGCTAGCACTGCAAAGATTTTTAGCAGTGATTTTAAATATATTTCTGCGTTTTTAAATATTTTTAGCAATGTTTTTATGAAATGCCTTGAAATGAGCACCGTCAAAAAAGAAATTTCTTTTACCATATCCAACAAATTAATTTAAGCAACACAAAATCAATAAAAGCTTAGAATCTAACGACAAGTTGCAAATATGATCAGTCCCAAATAGTAATATATGAACATCATCATAAGCTCCAACAAAACTATGAATGCCAACAAAGGGAGGAATTAGCCCCATCATCTATAAAACAACTTCACTAAACTATTTAAATTAATTACATATAATAATTATTAAGAGCGTTTTTGTACTTACTAGACATTTCTTATGTACTTATATATCTAACATTCAGTTGGATGTTTACATTTATCAATCCTCACCCTGGTGTTATAATTCAATGCATGAAAATATGTACTTCATTTTTTTAAAGATGATGATAATGATATTTTTAGATTTTAGAGTTGTGCATTTACATATGAATGCTTAGATGTTAGATATTAAATACAAAAGAATTATATGGTTGTATGCAATTGCCCGAACCCTCTTTCCAAAGTAGAGACCAAATATTGCTGCCATCGAAGATAACCTCCATCCTCTGTTGTTGTTGTCTTTGTTATATATATATATACATATATATATTTGTGTGTGTGTAAGTGTCGCATTCTCAGATTAGTTGGTCAGACATCTGCTTGTGAGTTGTAATTCCCCTCTGGTCTGTGGTTCGATTCATCTCGGTGGAGGGTTTGGTACTGAAATTGTTAGGCGCATTGAAGATGGTCATGGCTCATATAATAGCCTCAGGCCCTTCTTTTACTATATATATATATATATATATATATATATTGATGTCCTTATCCGTTGTTTTGCATGATTTCTTCGTCAAATCTACAGATCGGCTACTCCTTGATTTAGTAAATATTTGATTTTTAGTCCAAAATAGAGGCAAAATGAGATTTAAGAATCTAGAAATTTTATACATAACCGATTGGCAGAATATATTATAAATCCTACAAAAATATCACATAAACAGACCTTTAAAGCTTGACAGACATTCCTGGGGTCTTTGTTAAGGAAATATTATTTGGTCGCTTGCGCATCTTGCATGTTATTGCAAGGTCCTGACTAATATNCGGGTCTTTGTTAAGGAAAGCTTATTTGGTCGCTTGCGCATCTTGCATGTTATTGCAGGGTCCTGACTAATATGGATAGAAAAATGTGGAAAAAAATAGTTGGAATAGTTTTTGTAAGAAATATGATTTATTTTTGTGTTTAATTTTTCGGGCATTTATATAAATAACACCTAATTTTTGTGTAGCACATCTAGCACTTTTCATACATACATCCTAAATTTTAACATCAAATTCAAAATACCACTAATATTATCTTTAATAAAAAGAAATACTCATTTTCATGCTATTATTTTTATTTGAATGTGAAACAAAAAAAAATTAATATAAAAACTTTAAAAAAATCTATATATATATGCGCCGCATACTAAGATCTGTTGTTCGATTCCCCTGGTGGAGGGTATGGTACTCGAATTGATAGGCGCATCAGGAATGTCCGGGGCTCGTATAACAGCCTGAGTCTATATATATATTATACTTTTCGCCTACTAAGATAAAGAATATGCATTAGGGAGGCTTGGCAGATTTAACTGANATTTTAAACTTTGGTATTCTGGTAAGAGTCACACTAGAAATGGTGTAGGTGTAATTATAGATAAGAGTTTGAAAGATAATGTTGTAAAAATTAATAGAGTTGGTGATAGAATTATCGCCCTTAAGATTATCATTGATACTAAGATTTTTAATATTATAAGTGTTTATGCTCCTCAAGTAGGTTTAGATNCAAATACACTTTAATCCTTCCACCATGGTTAGGTTTACATCCTCTGGTTTAGTTAAAGCAATTAGATTAAGCCTGTTGTTATTTCTATTACTGGAGTTTGCATTCCTGTGGAATAACTAAAAATTAACTTTTAAATGATATTAAAGTGTTGTTTGATGCGGCCCCTTTCTAATGGAAAGGTATTAATTCCAACTTGTTGTCTAGTTCCTGTAGTTGAAGACCATCAATCAAGCTTATATAACCCATGTGGCTCTGATTTTAGAATAGTATGGTTCCTGAAGCTTAAGACTACCTAGCTGGTTCTAGCAACCAATGAGACGCCATTAATGGACAATTTTCACTAATGTTCTTGTATATCTGCTTGCGTATTGCGTGATTGCTGGTGGGAGATTAAAGGTTGTTCCTGTACCNTATATATTATGAATTGATCGGACATCTGCTTGTCAGTTGTAAGTCCCCTTCGGTCCGTAGTTCGATTTCTCTCGGTGGATGGTGTGAAACTCGAATTGTTAGGCACATTGAGGATGATCATGGCTCATATAATAGCCTCAGACACTTCTTTTACCATATATATTGATGTCCTTATCCTTTGTTTTGCATGATTTCTTCGTCAAATCTGCAGATCTGCTACTCCTTGATTTAGTAAATATTTGATTTTTAGTCCAAAATAGAGGCAAAATGAGATTTAAGAATCTAGAAGATTTACACATAACCTATTGGCAGAATACATTATAAAATCCTACAAATATATCACTTAAACAGACCTTTAAAGCTTGACAAACATTCCTCGGGTCTTTGTTAAGGAAATATTATTTGGTCGCTTGCGCATCTTGCATGTTATTGCAAGGTCCTGACTAACATGGATAGAAAAATGTGGAAAAAACAGTTGGAATAGTTTTGTAAAGAATATGATTTATTTTTGTGTTTAATTTTTCGGGCATTTATATAAATAACACCTAATTTTTGTGTCGCACATCTAGCACTTTTCATATATACATCCTAAATTTTAACATCAAATTCAAAATACCACTAATATTATCTCATAAAAAGAAATACGCATTCTCATGCTATTATTTTTATTTGAATGTGAAACAAAAAATTTAATATAAAAACTTTAAAAAAATCTATACACACNTATGGATAGAAAAATGTGGAAAAAAATAGTTGGAATAGTTTTTGTAAGGAATATGATTTATTTTTGTGTTTAATTTTTCGGGCATTTATATAAACAACACCTAATTTTTGTGTCGCGCATCTAGCACTTTTCATACATACATCCTAAATTTTAACATCAAATTCAAAATACCACTAATATTATCTTTAATAAAAAGAAATACGCATTTTCATGCTATTATTTTTATTTGAATGTGAAACAAAAAATTTAATATAAAAACTTTAAAAAAATCTATATATATATATATGCGCCGCATACTCAGATCAATTGGTCGTACATATGCTTGTCATTTGTAAGTCTCTTTAGTCTGTTGTTCGATTCCCCCTGATGGGGGGTGTGGTACTCGAATTGATAGGCGCATCAGGAATGTCCGGGGCTCGTATAATAGCCTGAGTGTATATATATATATTATACTTTTCGCCTACTAAGATAAAGAATATGCATTAGGGAGGCTTGGCAGATTTAACTGATTAATTTGAGCTTTTGAACACTTGCATGAGCTTACTAGTGCTACTACCTCTTGCAGAGTAACAGAATTAACACCAACTATTTACAATGGACTCGCCTTTCATTACCAATAATCCATCATAAAAAAAGAATATATAAATAAATTTTTTTTTTATTATGCATTAGGAATCATATAATCAACATAACTACCCTTTCATATATTTTCTTAAGATTGTGCAACTTCNTATCATAAAAAAAGAATATATAAATAAAATTTTTATTATTATGCATTAGGAATCATATAATCAACATAACTACCATTTCATATATTTTCTTAAGATTGTGCAACTTCAATTAAATCATATAATTATCCAAACACCCCCCAAATTTCCTAAAAAATAAACTTAATTGTATTATTTTAACATATTTAAAATCAAACACCCAATAAAAAATCATTAAATAGAACAGAAGTATAAGAAAAAGAGAGCTGAGAAAAGGAAAATAACCTGAAGAACTCGTAGTCCAGATGCAAACTTTCTGAAGATTTCACAATTGCAATAAACTAAAATTGGACAAATCAAATGAGCAACATGTACAGAGCCCAAAAGGTATTTTCCATAATGAAAGGTTGAAGTTATATATAAAAAAAAGTACAACAGATGAAGAATTATGACAGAATAGGAGATCGCTTGGCGAGGTAGCGAAGGAGATTCATGAAATGTTAGANTAAAAAAAAAAAGTATAACAGATGAAGAATTATGACAGAATAGGAGATCGCTTGGCGAGGTAGCGAAGGAGATTCATGAAATGTTAGAACCAATGGCAAAACAGATGCTTCGAGATCTGATAGTTCCCACTTAGCTCGAGCAGCTCCAATTCATAATTATATACAAAACAAAGCCCAACTTGTATGTGTAGTAGAGAATAAAAAAGATGGCCAGCCGCTGAAAACACAAAATCACACTGAAAATGTCTTGTTAAAACAATAATAATAATAATAATAATAATAATACTAATATAAATAATAATAATAATAACAATAAAAGGCGTTTACACGCATACCACACAATTCTTATATACTCGACAAATATAATTCCTAAACTAACATCTTCATATTTACAACACACTCAAATCTTCTATCACATATAAAAATGCCACTATTACTAATCTTTAAAAAGTGGTATCTTTTTAAGCATAGGTGAAGTGTTATATATATATATATATGTCAAAGTTTAGATTGTAGGTATGTAAATACGTAGGAATTGTGGTATGTATGTAAATCTTTCATTGATGTAAAAACTGAGCTTGGAGGATTATGCATTGCAGGCTTGATCAGATAAAAGTTACATGATTAGTTTAACCATTTTCCCAAGCCATGTAATATTTGTCAATTTATTAATATTATTTATAAGGCTATGTTTTCTTCATCATTCATATTTATCATTAAACTTTTTATAGTTATAGGTCAGGCTTTAAACACCCTAATTTACGATTGTCATTATCTCTGCTGTCATTGTTCCACTCTTCACAAATTAGAATAAGAGCAGAAGTTCTTGTATCCAAAGAGTGCTGCATTAAACCAAAAGAAAAAAGTGTTTTGCTTTCAAGGTTTCAAGAGACATGACATCGCCTTCTCTTCTCTTTACTCTCTTTATTCGTGCACTCCATATGCTCTTGACACATTTTCTCAAACTTTCCAACAACCTTTGTCATCACATCCAAACTTAAATTGTACAAATATAAAACTTTTTTTGTTTTTGTATTAATCATTTCATTAATTTTTATACTCATCATTATATTTATACCATGAGTTTTCTTCCTCAAACTTTAATAGTCACAACCACTAAACCACTGCTCCTTTATTACAAGTAGTAACTTCCAAATAAATTTTTTTATGACATCAACTTCTCTTCTCTATATTCTCTTTGTTCGTGCACTCCATATGCTCTTGGCACATTTTCTCAAACTTTCCAACAACCTTCGTCAATACATCTGAGCTAAATCGTGAAATTGTACATATATAAGTTTTTTTTTTTTTTTTGGAATTAATNCTGCGTAGCAATTTTCAAAATATGTGCAGATTGTAGTGGTCATGATGGCGCTCTACATCTACATTCAACAACATTATTCTCGAGCTGATATAGACTTTAGCATGGCTTACGATGACCACTAACAGGTCCCACCATAAGCTTTTGAATATCATGTAAGAAAAACTATACCACAACCAGAAGTTAAATCACAAGAAGGCTACTCCCAAGATGATGGTGTCGCGGAAATGACTGATTTGAGAGAGCGAATTATAGACACCATTGTTGGATGTTGATTAGATGACTCTTGTTTATTTTATAAAGTCTATGTTTATTTTATGTCATTTGTATTATTGATATTTTAGATATTGAAAGTTTTATGTTGTTTGTAATTATTTTTCTTCCTTTTTTATTCTTTTTCGTACTTTTTTTTGTGATTTTGTGATGTTCATGATGAGACGTTCGCCTTTGTGGGTTTTACTGGATGGCCTAGTAGTCACTGCAAGTTAGTCTCAAATGTGAAATCTTGTGAAATCAAGTTCCTCTTTTTTTTCGGTACTGGGGTTTCTGAGATACTTCTGGATGATCTGTGTAGTCAATGTTAGTGTCACATGTGAAATTCTGATAAAAGCAACAAAATTCCTTTGTTCTTTTTGATGCTTGGATTTTTTAGATACTTCTGGGCGACCTTTTTTTGGTGATATACATATATGACATACAAGTTTGGTATTAAATGAGTTAAAGTCAACCAAGAACCCTTATTTTATAAGATTTATTGTCTTCTTGTTATGCACGTTCGATGGGGTTGGTGTACTTAGCTTTCTGAGACCTCGCGCCCGCACAAACCGTAATTGATTACTGTTTTTGTCAATTTATAAAGTGCATGTTTATTTTATGTTCTATTTATTATTGATATTTTAAATATTGTAAGTTTTATGTTGTTTGTAATAGTTTTCTCTATTTTCGATTCCTTTCCGTTTTTTTTCTTTTTGTGAGTTGCGAGATCCATAATGAGACTTTCGACCTTATGGGTTCTCCTGGATGGTATGTTAGTCACCGTTGGTTGGTGTCACATGTGATGCATATGTGACACACGAGATTGGTATTAAGTGAGCTACAATAAACCAAGAACCTTTATTTTACAAGGTCTATCGTCTTCTTGTAGTGACAGATTCGTTGGTTGATATACTGAGTTTTCTGAGACTTTGAGCTTGCAGAAAACTATAATTAATTACTTCTCTTAAGAATTTCAACTTCTATTACGTCTAATGGATAGTCTTTCGAATTATTCAGGAAAGATGAATTTCATGATTTCAGGGACCTCCCGACGAGTGTTCTGCCACTGCGGACTACAAACTTCCCTACTGACGTCACGTCGGGC
>JXCR01146506.1:144081-180442 GCA_002079205.1 Phalaenopsis hybrid cultivar
TAAAATTAATTTTGAATTTGATTGGATTAAGTTTTCAATGAGACATCATAAATTCAAAAATAATTCAGATAATTTTCATGCACAATAATCATTCTTTACACTTGATCAATATATTGAGTTGACGTAGATTAGACTAAAATAATTGAGAGTGTTTTCCATTACTATTTATCAGAAGAATCATATTACATTATAAGTGGCCTAAATGGGCTTTAAAAGCTGACCATTAAAGGTCCATCATACATGTGGGCTAACCCATGCCAAAATGAGTTTTGGAGGACCTCAATAGAAGGCTTGAACAACTAATATAACATCTTATGCATGAGCCTCCTGTCAAAAAGGATCGGAGAGCGTTTGCGTGCACAATCTTCCCCGTACAAGATAGGTTTCTTACACTAATGCATATTGAAGATAAGATAGTTAAAAATAAATTTATATGATTTGGACAAGTGCTAGAAGGGTAAATATGCATTAGCAAAGCTAGTGATTAAAAAAAATAATTTAGAACGAATAAAAGAAAAATGGACTAAAAAATTGGCATAACCCAAATGCTATGCAACAGATGTATAAATAAAGTAATGTGGTTTCAAAAAACTGACCCTAAGGGTCTGTTTGGGGCAGCTGCAACTTATCCAGCTTATCCTGATAATTTGGTGATAAGCAGCTGATCCAGATAAGCTGTCTATATGTTTGGTTTGTGCGTCTAGAAAATAGCTAATTCTGGAAAAATGATCAATCTGTCACTGTTCTAGATAAACTGCAGTTGTTTGGTTTGTGCGTTTTGTAAACAGCTTATTTGTAGATTNATGATAAGCAGCTGATCCAGATAAGCTGTCTATATGTTTGGTTTGTGCGTCTAGAGAATAGCTAATTCTGGAAAAATGACCAATCTGTCACTGTTCTAGATAAACTGCAGTTGTTTGGTTTGTGCGTTTTGTAAACAGCTTATTTGTAGATTTTCTTTATTAAATAGAGAAATTAGAATTAAAATCCCCATATACCATTATTTGTGCATTCGGGAGTCAACTCAAAATCAAATCATATACAAATTTCTTATCTAGCTTAGTGAGTGCGTTTTATGAATTTGAAGTTTCTGGCAGAACCATAACTTTCATATATAAATCTACGATCTTATGAATTTTATGGGGTGGAAGAAAAAATGGAAGAAGAAAGACTAATCATAAAAAACTAAAAGTGCACGAAATTGAATAGCATATATCATCAGCTTTCCTTTTTAAGTTTAATGTGCTCGTATTAAAAAGCTTTGAACGAACAAAAAGAGAGCTCTGCAAGAAACAACCCTTCATCCTTCATCAGCAAAATACAAAATAAAAACTGCTTGCAGAACAAGCTTACCCGAAGGTTGTAATCTGGGCCAGAAAGAATGGGTACTGCTTCATGGGAACGAGAGAAAGTTTATAAAGAACTCGATTCGCCACAACAAGAAACACCGCAACAGCTGCGGCGACAGCCATACCAGCATGGGCGATGCCGNTTTATAGAGAACTCGATTCGCCACAACAAGAAACACCGCAACAGCTGCGGCGACAGCCATACCAGCATGGGCGATGCCGGAATTTAGCTCCGCCTCCTTCGAAGCAAAAACGGGTAGACACGAGCGAGGCCTCATCAAATTAACCGATACATTTGTTGCGGAAGGATGAGAAAAATGGGAGTTTCGGTGGTCTCTGTAACAAGCGATCCCTTAGTTGTGATTTTCTTCATCGCAGGAGAGAAGGGATCGCGAGAGATCCGTGCAAGAGGAAGCAGGGGGTCGAGCGATCCGTGCGAAATGAGATGAGGGAGGAGTTGTCTTTCGCTCAAACAAAATGTGGATCACGAGGTCCTACCTGCGATCCGCGTCTAATCTAAAACTGAGAACGCCTTATTTAAAAACGCCTCCTAAACGTTTTTTTCAAACAGCAGGTGCCGTTTTCAAAACGCCACCGCTGTGAATAAGCTCCCCCAAACGCACTCTAAGTTGGTGGGATATGGCAAATGAATATGAAGATGATATGATAGCCAACATAAGTTTCACCTCTAAACTAGCTACCACCAGAATCAATTGCTTACTTTTCTAACCTACTCAAACGTCTAACTTTCTAACAAAGCTAAAAATTTTATAGATCATGTTATATCAAATACTCATGTTTGGTTAACATTTATTCAAGATAGATTCCTAATAAAATAGCCAAAATGCCTACACCACTAATTCTAATTTATCAAGAATTTGAGATCGAACTAGATGGAAACTTAAGCTAATAGTNTGCCTACACCACTAATTCTAATTTATCAAGAATTTGAGATCGAACTAGATGGAAACTTAAGCTAATAGTNAAGTTTGCATTCCTGTGGAATAACTAAAATTTAACTTTTAAATGATATTAAAGTGTTGTTTGATACGGCCCCTTTCTAATGGAAAGGTATTAATTCCAACTTGTTGTCTAGTTCCTGTAGTTGAAGGCCATCAATCAAGCTTATATAACCCATGCGGCTCTGATTTTAGAATAGTATGGTTCCTGAAGCTTAAGACTACCTAGCTGGTTCTAGCAACCAATGAGACGCCATTAATGGACAATTTTCACTAATGTTCTTGTATATCTGCTTGCGTATTGCGTGATTGCTGGTGGGAGATTAAAGGTTGTTCCTGTACTTGTGCATGTATTGTGTGAGATTTCTAATAGGATTCATCCAAGACTTGCACCTGACTCGTGCTTATTTAAGCCAATTCGAAATACCACTCAGCCCATTGCAATGACAATCACGATTTGTTCTACATAATTTTTAGTATACACGAGAGCAAGAGGCAAGTGAGTTCATAAGTGGCAAGGGGACAAAAAACAGATGGATAACAGTAGAAAATTTAGTAAATTGCAAATAAATAGACATATTTAATGTATGAAAGTTCCCTTCTTTTTTCTTTGAAGTTGTTTTTCGGGCCTTTTAGAAATTGTTACATTTTTCATTTTGCTAATCATAATTGCCTTTTAGACATGGAAAATGACATGAACAGTCTAAAATTATGTTATACAAACAAGCAAGATTCATCAATCATCAAACAATTGCTCTGAACCCAAAGATAGCGCTGGCTGCTTTTATCAGCTCATTTATCTAACAATATTAACAAAATTTTAATCATGAAGCAGCCAAAAAAGATTGATAGATGTTAATGAACGAAAAAAAAAGTCAACATAGTCCCTTGACTATTTACAATTAGTCATTTTAATCCTGTGTCAATAAAATACCAAATTAGTCTCCATACTCTTCTAATATGAGCTGAAATAGTCCCTGAATAAAGAATTTGAACTAAATGGAAAATTTTATAGAGTGACAAAAATGTCCCCAACAAAAATTAGAGGACCATTTTGACACTTTTCTCGTTAATGAATAGTTTAAAATTCACATGATGTCTAAATAAGATAAATAGAGGGTACCAAATTGGCAACTCATACGTGAAGTTTTATCTATGTAAATAAATTTGACATTTGACTAAAACAAAAGGAACAGACAGCATCTGTGCTTTCCAGCAAGGCTGAACAAAAATGAGCAAATCCTACAGAATGTTAACTACAGAATTCACTGCATGAAATGAGCAAATAGAATGACAACAGTGCTTTCCAGCTCTGGTTGGTTTTATCAACTCATTTATCTAACAATATTAACAAAATTTTAATCATGAAGCAGCCAAAAAGATTGATAAATGTTAATGAACGAAAAAAATGTCAACATAGTCCCTTGACTATTTACAATTGGTCATTTTAATCCGTGTCAATAAAATACCAAATTAGTCTCCATACTCTTCTAATATGAAATAGTTCCAAGAGAACTATTTTAGCCCCCAATAAAAGAATTTTGAGCTAAATGGACAATTTTATAGAGTGACAAAAATGATCCCCAACAAAAATTAGAGGACCATTTTGACACTTTTCTCGTTAATGAATAGTTTAAAATTGACATGATGTCCAAATAAGATAAATAGAGGGTACCAAATTGGCAACTCATACGTGAAGTTTTATCTATGTAAATAAATTTGACATTTGACTAAAACAAAAGGAACAGACAGCATCTGTGCTTTCCAGCAAGGTTGAACACAAATGAGCAAATTCTACAGAATGTTAACTGCAGAATTCACTGCATGAATTGAGCAAATAGAATGACATATGGTAAGAGTTCTCAGATGGCAATTTACCTTTCAGGTCTTAACAGGGGTCCGCACAAAATTAAGATGGGCCAAATAATTGCTCTCAGCAAAGTCATGGAATGTACGAGCAGCCCTAGTACATTCATGGCGGGCCGTCAAAATATCCTGCCCCAGCACCGTCCAGGATGGACTATCACCCTAAAAGAAAAATCAGATAANGTTAACAGGGGTCCGCACAAAATTAAGATGGGCCAAATAATTGCTCTCAGCGAAGTCATGGAATGTACGAGCAGCCCTAGTACAGTCACGGCGGGCCGTCAAAATATCCTGCCCCAGCACCGTCCAGGATGGACTATCACCCTAAAAGAAAAATCAGATAACTATCATATATAAAAAATTGCTACCATGCATTTCAGTGCTGTAAATTTTAGCTTTTGAACAAGACTGATTTAATTACCTTGAATCTATTATATATATATATATATATGGAATAAGGATATAGAGATGTTCAAGACTACAAATTGAAAAATAGGGGGTTAANTTGATTTAATTACCTTGAATCTATTATATATATATATATATATATATATATATGGAATAAGGATATAGAGATGTTCAAGACTACAAATTGAAAAATAGGGGGTTAAATGACAATGTTTTAGAGGATAAGAAGTGTTGAAACCAGTGCATGAGTAAAGTTATCGGTGAAGTTGAGTGGGTTAAGATTAAATAAGTCCATCAGCCCAACCCTCCAAATGCTCGAATGAGTTGGTTTCAATAGGTAGGGGCCTAAATGGAAAAATCTTTATGGGTTGAGGGCTAGCCAAAAGACTAATTTATCATTTAAAGGACTCAATGTAACCCACATAAGCTATCATCCAGCTACTCATAATTAAACTAAAACAATTAAGGCATGGCCTGGACCCATTTTATAGAAATTTAAAACAACTGCCAGATTAATCCAATATTCTTAAATTATGAATTACATTATATGAATAAAATTAATTTTGAATTTGATTGGATTAAGTTTTCAATAAGACATCATAAATTCAAAAATAATTCAGATAATTTTCATCCACGATAATCATTCTTTACACTTGATCAATATATTGAGTTGACTTAGATTAGACTAAAATAATTGAGAGTGTTTTCCATTACTATTTATCAGAAGAATCATATTACATTATAAGTGGCCTAAATGGGCTTTAAAAGCTGACCATTAAAGGTCCACATACATGTGGGCTAACCAATGCCAAAATGAGTTTTGGAGGACCTACATAAAAGAGAACAACTAATTCTGAAAAAATGACCAATCTGCCCCTGTTCTGGATAAGCTGCAGTTGTTTGGTTTGTGCGTTTTGTAAACAGCTTATTTGCAGATTTTTTTTGTTAAATTAGAATTAAAAATCCCCATATAACATTATTTGTGCATTCAGGAGTCAACTCAAAATCAAATCATATACAAATTTCTTATCTAGCTTAGTGAGTGGGTTTTATGAATTTGAAGTTTCTAGCAGAACCATAACTTTCATATACAAATCTACAACCTTATAAATCTTATGGGGTGGAAGAAAAAATGGAATAAGAAAGACTAATCATAAAAAACTAAAAATGCATGAAATTGAATAGCATAAATCATCAGCTTTCCTTTTTAAGTTTAAAGTGCTCGTATTAAAAAACTTTGAACGAACAAAAAGAGAGCTTTGCAAGAAACAACCCCTCATCCTTCACAGCAAAATACAAAATAAAAACTGCTTGCAGAACAAGCTTACCCAAAGGTTGTAATCTGGGCCAGAAAGAATGGGTATTGCTTCATGGGAACGAGAGCAAGCTTACGGAGAACTCGATTCGCCACAACAAGAAACACCGCAACAGCTGCAGCGACAACCATACCAGCATGGGCGATGCCGGAATTTAGCTCCGCCTCCTTCTTCGAAGCAAAAACAGGTAGAAATGAGCAAGGCCTCATCAAATTAACCGATACATTTGTTGGAGAAGGATGAGAAAGATGGGAGTTTCGGTGGCCTTTGTAACGAGAGATCCCTTAGTCGTAGTTTTCTTCATCGCAGGAGAGAAGGGATTGCGAGAGATACGTGCGAGAGGAGGCAGGGGGTCGAGCGATCCGTGCGAAAGGAGATGAGGGTGGAGTTGTCTTTCGCTCGAATGAAACGCGGATCGCGCGGTCCTACCCGCGATCCGCGTCTAATGTAAAACTGAGAACGCCTTATTTAAAAACGCCTCTGTTGTTTTCAAACAGCAGGTGACGTTTTCAAAACGCCACCGTTGTGAATAAGCTCCCCCAAACGCACCCTAAGTTGTTGGGATATGGCAAATGAATATGAAGATGATATGATAGCCAACATAAGTTTCACCTCTAAACTAGCTACCACTAGAATCAGTTGCTTACTTTTCTAACCTATTCAAACCTCTAACTTTCTAACAAAGACAAAAATTTTATAGATCATGTTATATCAAATACTAATGTTTGGTTAACACTTACTCAAGATAGATTCCTAATAAAATAGCCAAATGCCTACACCACTAATTCTATTTTATCAAGAATTTGAGATGGATCTAGATGGAAACTTAAGCTAATAGTTTAATACAATGCAAAGAAAAAATAGAATGGCCAGAAATTCAACCTAGAAACCAACCAGCTATAGCAAAAAGGAATATACTGCAAAAAAATATTGTTTTCATACCTGCAAAAAGTCTAACATTTGCTCTTCAATTGTACCACGCATTGCAAGTGTTTCTACATGAATAGGACGAGTAGCCCCCATTCGATGAGCACGACTAATGACCTGTTCCTCCATGCTGGCAGAAGTACGAAAATGAAAAAAGGTCAATTATTTCGATAAGAAAGAATTTTATCAAAATCTTTCAGTTGAGTTAGCTACCAAACTTGAGACAAAAACGCATGCATGCAAATTTACAAAAAAATGCTCGGATTAGTAGCAATGGAATCACCAAACAAATTATCTCTACACTTCTTAAAGAATAATTATAGACTAAATTTAAAATTTTAAAGAAATGTAACAATTCTATGCCCATAGAAAAAGAAAGAAATTCAGATAGCAAATTCAAGGAAAATAGTTAAACAAATTTGGGCTTCATTATATATATATACATATATGTTGATGTAAAAACCCCACCTTCTATCCCATATGGGCTCCATCAAGAATACATGTGTAACAAAGCTCAAATCAAGACCTAATGCAGCACTCCCATCCATTAGAAGAACCGTGCAGTTCGCATCATACTGAAACATCTTCAAGGATTTCATCTGCACAAACACATAGGAACATCTTACATTCCAAAGATGGTTGATGGTTATTAAGTTAATAGTTGAATACCTTATTGAAGGAATGAAGAGGACTGTACATTTTACCATATATGATGCCAGCAATGGTTAACTGATAAGAGAAAATAAGCAAAAATACTATTATTACAATGGTTTACACAATCTGGAACATCTTAAAGTAAGCGACTCACAGTAACTTACCTGTTGCTCAATAACATGTATATGCTCAAGGAATTGAGAAAACACAATAACTTTCAAAGGTAATGCTTTATGGGGATCACAGTTTCGCCTTGTAATCTCCTGGTGGGTTGATACCTCTGAATGGGTATTGGGAGGGCTAGCAAGAGTTTCATTATCGTAAATCCTATCTACACAGCAGTGCATTTGCAAGTTAGAATCCAGTAAATCCTTCAACTTATTAATCAAGTACGCAACCTTGCTGCTAGAAGTTGATTCCCAATCAGGATCCCAATCATCCTGCAAAAAGATAACAAATAGAATGATTCTTTGCGGAGAATGAAGACAAATCAATGTGTTATATACCTGCTTGTATGAAGGTTGCAGCTCAATAAGATCTTTAGGAACAGGCCACTTGGGATTTGGATTTTCTGGACGTTTTAATACCTCAGGAGACTGCATTTCATAGCGGTAGTTACAACCAGGATAAGTACATTGTTCACTGTCTAGAGCAACACAATCAAGGCATAAAAGATGCCTACATGGAGTAATAATAGGCAAACGGCACCAATCCTTGCACCTAAAGTAGTTCATATATGCTGTATCAGACTGCAGGAATCCAGCATAAGTAAGACAATGCATTCAAAATGTTCAAATTACCTGAAACAGCTACATCCATCCAGAAGTGCGATCTTTATGAATACATAGTCCTCTGAAAAAGGATCTAAGCCTTGCTGCACTAGTATGTCCATAGTTTCCTGAATATCTTGGCCAGCATCAGTTACTTTAATATGACCGGCCACACAACAAGAGAGCCTGACATTCTTTATCGTGCTACTACGAAACTTCCATTGTTTAGGGTTCAAGAGTGACTCAACATGAGAAGGATCATTCCAGTCAGCCATTAAAATATTGCGCCTGACAGTTAGTACAAGTTCATTGTAGCTCTTTGAATGCTCTGCAGTGAAGTCTAAAAATGTTACTTTCTTGATGCAAGGAGGAATACTCTTCAAATCAATTTTTCTTGCACTTATCATGATTCTTTTAAGTAGCTGCAACAAACATGCACGTCCCTCCACCATATATGCTTCAAAAGGTCTAAGGATGGCAGCCTCCCATGATTTGTGATCTAGTCCATAGGCTTCTTCATGAAGAAATTTGAGCATGGGATGTAACTGTGCCACCTGACTGCTTGGGGTATTTGGAGTTGGAGTACCAGTTAAAATCCAACGATTTGATGCATGCAAGGAGATGGACATTTGAAACTTGTTTGTTAAACTGAGACTTGAACCAAGAGTGTGGCCTTCATCTAATATTATCCTAAGCCAATGCACTTGCATTAGTACGCTCTTCTTATGAGGGCTCCATTCAGAACTAAATCGGTTAAAAGTTGTTATAACCACATCATAATCCCATGCAAGATTGTGAGCACCTGGCTTACTGTTATCATTCCAGACATAAACATGTAGTTGACCAGGAGAAACATGCTTTTCAATTTGGGTTTTCCAGTGCTCAACTAAATTTGCGGGAACAACAATCAAAGTTGNTTATCATGATTCTTTTAAGTAGCTGCAACAAACATGCACGTCCCTCCACCATATATGCTTCAAAAGGTCTAAGGATGGCAGCCTCCCATGATTTGTGATCTAGTCCATAGGCTTCTTCATGAAGAAATTTGAGCATGGGATGTAACTGTGCCACCTGGCTGCTTAGGGTATTTGGAGTTGGAGTACCAGTTAAAATCCAACGATTTGATGCATGCAAGGAGATGGACATTTGAAACTTGTTTGTTAAACTGAGACTTGAACCAAGAGTGTGGCCTTCATCTAATATTACCCTAAGCCAATGCACTTGCATTAGTACGCTCTTCTTATGAGGGCTCCATTCAGAACTAAATCGGTTAAAAGTTGTTATAACCACATCATAATCCCATGCAAGATTGTGAGCACCTGGCTTACTGTTATCATTCCAGACATAAACATGTAGTTGACCAGGAGAAACATGCTTTTCAATTTGGGTTTTCCAGTGCTCAACTAAATTTGCGGGAACAACAATCAATGTTGCTCCAGACAGATAAAGCCTGCATAAGTCCAAAGGTTTGGTGAGAGCAGTCTTAAGGGCAGTTGAATCAAAGATCAAATTTTCAAGCGTGCGTGGATAAAACCACTTAGTTTGTTGTCTGTGAGGTTTTGCCACTAGACCAAATGCTTGAAATATCGCATGGTACGAATAAGATTGTTTGCCAAAAACTGTTGAATAGTCTAGAAATGGAGATGTTATGCCAACATTTTCCATCTTTAATAGTTGATATGTGGAAAGATTAGCAAGCCAAGTAAGAGCCTTCTTTGCTTTAGAATCAAGTAACATAAGATGGTCATTTAAAACACTAGTAAAAAATAAGACATTTTCTTCCTTCCCTGGTTTGTTTCCTTTGGCA
The DNA here is from genome assembly GCA_002079205.1 of Phalaenopsis hybrid cultivar. Lineage (NCBI taxonomy): Eukaryota > Viridiplantae > Streptophyta > Magnoliopsida > Asparagales > Orchidaceae > Phalaenopsis > Phalaenopsis hybrid cultivar. Next base: position 154,138 of record JXCR01146506.1, read on the forward strand.
TAAAAACCAGGTAAATATGTAATTTTCCTTTTGTAGTCCCAAGATTCTTCAGGAACAGCACAACTTTGATGGGATGGATCAATATTCATGCTACAAAACCATGCAGCTTTTGTATCGAGATATTGTCTATTTGTGAGTTTCCTCCACTTTCTACAAGCATCACACTGAACCCAGGTCTCACAGGAATCAGGAATATTATCTCTCTTATGTTTTTTGTTAGATGTTGTTAACAATGCATCTTGATCTGTAATGGACTGGATTCTAGTAACATCTTTTATGTCAATGCTGCTAATCAGATTATCCATACCATTTTTGTTTTGGTCAACATCAGCATTTTTTTTATATGTGTCCATAAGATCCCTTTTAAGAAAGTTCAAACTTCTAGTTGATCTAGCAGCACATTTTAGTGGTGTCGAGTACGTACTAGATGATGAGGTACTCAACTTCATAACTGAAGCAGCTTTCGATGCAACAGATATCTCACAATGTAACGGTCTACCTTGCTTTAGTGAAGGAGGTATTGTGGTTGCAGAGGAGCCAAGATCAGATGATAACTTGCTTGAACAATCCTTCCCTTTTTGACAATTGCGATCAATGAATCTTTTCCAAGCTGATTGGAGGTATGTAGTAGTCAAGTTATTAGAACCAAGTTCATAATAGCCACATCTTCGGTCCAATTTATGCATGCACCATCTTACATCTACACCATCAGGTGGATCAGCCAATGTACCATATGTTTTCAAAATCAGAGAAAGTGCGGTTACAGTTTTTCCAAGTCCAGGTTCATCACAAAACAATCCTCCCCGAAAATCACTAATGGTGGGTGATGCACCAGTTGATATTTCTCCTGAAACAGCATTGATATAGAATAAAAAACCATCTACAGTTGAAAACCTCATGTAAAGAGGATGAGACATAAATTCAGGTTTGCGTTCACGTTCCAACATCCACTCAACTGCTGCCTCTTGATGTGGAAATAGCTTAAGCTTCATGCATGGTGTGATAGATGATGCCAAGCATCTCAAGTGATGGCAAGTAGCGGAAATCCTAACAACATCAATGGGATGAAGTAAAGACAAGACCTTATACAACACATCATCAGTAAGATCCCAGATTCCAGGACGTGCTGATGTGTTCTCAGGTTCCATTCTAGTATTAGGAATCATATTATCCCTCCCTGCACTAGGCAAACACTTAAAAATCTCATGAAGATCAAACGGCCGGTTACGACCAGAAGAAGATGCATTGTGTATTTCACAACCAAAAACATGACAATTAGATATACTCCAAATGCCTTCATCATCTGCATCAGGATAATCCCGATTATTATGATTAGAGGAAAGCAATGGACTTCTGGCTTCCCAATTGCAACTGTAAATAATAAGTCGCAGTTATTATCAGTAGGAAGCTTATCAGCAAAACAAAGTAGATAATCAAATGCTTGCAGGAGGAAAATAAGGAAAAAAAAATCAAATTTAGTTTCTAATTGTAGACTCGATGAATCACTTAAATCTCATGTCTTAAAAATGCACTAAAAGTCACTAAAAATGGCAGTTCTCTGAAGGCAAGCTACAACGAGGCATAGCCAAACATATGGTTGGCTAAAATTAGAGCTATTATAATGCAGATAACTATCCACCAAATTTGGTAGGCTAATTTTGGATCAATGTGAGATTATATATTGCATCAAGCAAAATTATCAAGAATCTTTGTGGATCTGAAATGCAATAAGATCTACTTAAAAGCTATTTTCAAAGAAACAACGCAACATGGATGAGCAGTAGTAAAATGTTAAATGTGAAAGCAATTTATGATCCTAGTGCATATATTTACTTGTTACATAAGAATTCAAGGTTGGGCTTTAAGGGTTCAAAATAGTAAAATGTGTGTTTTCTTGGAAAAAACAATCCTAGATGTGGGTTTAAAACATAAACATGGATACATAATAACATCACGAAGCATGTTTTCTATTGAATTCTCTATGATCTTAAATCCTTGTTGCATCAATTTATAACATAGCTGAAGATAATCAGCATAGCTTCGCTCAAGGATGCATAGTTCAATATCCCCATATTTCTTTAGGTTAAATATCTTCTTAATGCATTGAAACAACACTTGTTCACAATGGTCTCACTGAAACCCTCCCAAGTCATCCACTAGAAATCATAAAACATAAAGTTACTGTTTTTCAATTCACTCCTAAATCTTTAGAATTATCCCAATGCTGATATTAAGACACGAATCAGGGCATCTATAGATGCCCCTATAAGCTTATCTCACATATATAGAAAATATTAACATAATATTAGTTGACTATAATTTGCTCACTTCATTCAATGTTCTCACAACCACCTAGACCTCCAGCAATGAAAGAGAACTAGCATTGACGAGGATCTAATCTTTATCCAAGTAAAGTCCAACAAGCCCAAGATCGCTCAATTCTAACATTTTTAAAGCACTAAAATGTTTATTGAACACTGCTTGATCAAGGAGATCTCTCTAAGTCATCTTAGAGTGATATGAATTTCTTCTTTATTTGCAACATAAACTTCATAAATAGAGCCCTGCCCTCTCATAAGAAGAGGAAGCTAGGCCCTAGGTAAGAGCTGTCGCCGCCTCCGGCCGCTGCCGCCGCTTTTGGCCGCCACTGCCCACCGTCAGCTTTGTGCACCTTTAGCCGCCAAGCACAGTCTCCCCGCCCTCCAACCAACTCCAGTCTCCCCGCCCTCCAACCAACTCCAGTCTCCCCGCCCTCCAACCAACTCCAGTCTCTGCCAACCTCCAGCTAACTCTAGTCGTTGTCATTTCCGACCAACTTCGGCCGCAACCACTTTCGGTCGCCACCGCCACTGTCAGCCACCATCAACCATCATCGGTCTCCACCTGCTCCTTACAGCGAAGTCCCTTGTGAAATTACAATGTACACTGCGAAACCCCGGGGTACATTAGAAAGTAACAATGCAACCCACTTACGGTGTAGCGACATCTCCTGAAGACGGTGTAATAAAATACCCCAAAGACGATGAATTTCTTTGAACTCTTAAAGCTCCCTTTATACATCTCCTGACTCTTGCCCCTGCAACCTTCGAACTTCATCACAACTCACCACTACAGCCTATGTGACCAATTACGTGTCTACGTAATCCACAGCTCATACAGCTCCAGACTCCGACCCTAGAGGCCTACGAACGTCATCACAACTCACCATTATGACCAAAGTTATTCAAAGCTCATGCAGCTCCCAACTTCAGCTCCCGCGGTCTACGAACATAATCAAAGCTTACCACTACGTCTTAAGTGACCAACTATGACATATGATTCACAGCTCATGCAACTCCCGACTCCGGCGGTCGCGTCTTACGGACATAATCATAACTCACCGCTACGGCTTAAATGACCAACTATGACTTACGTGGTCCACAGCTCATGTAGCTCCCGAATCTGGGCCTCGTGACCTACAAACGTCGTTACAACTTACCACTATGGCCTACGTGACTAACTACGGCCTACGTAGTCCACAATTAGTACAACTTCCGACTCTGGTATCTGCAGCCTATGGACACCATTGCAACTCACAATTACGGCTCACGGGACCAATTGTGGCCTACGTGGCTCACAGCTTCTATAGCTTTCTACTACGGCTTCTGCGGCCAAACGACGTTTTTGAAGCAATCGTATGCAGCCTACATGGCCAATTACTACCATGTCCTTCAACTATAACCTATACGACAAGCTCACGCTACGACCACTGTCTACAACATCATGACGGACCACTGCCTCCATTGCAATCGACTATGGCTCTTACAGTCTACTATTATCAAGAACTACATTTATCACAGTCAGACTACGGCTATGATCTATGAACCATTATTGTACATTTATAATAATCAACTTTGTAACTCAATCTTCCTTAATTTAGAAGAAGAGCGGACCTGCGTACTCATCATTCATAGTGAATTATTTTAACTGAGCTAGATCTTATGGTTTTTTCTCCTTTCAGAGTTTTCCAGGTAAAAATCAAGATATATCCTTCTGTTTACTTATCTTTTATTATCTGAGTGTGTGTTGGAGCCTAGTACAACGCTAAGGTGTTAAATAATTATTTTGCCGCCGCAACCTTCTAGCACGCATCAATATGATGTCCTCTGTGGAAAATGAAGTCTCATTCGACACTGTCTTTAAGTTTAAGTCATTGACCCCCTGCTTCAACTCCCAATGAAATACATCATACAACTGGCGAAAGAAACACCTCTGCACCTCTGAAACATCCTTCGATGGGGGGGAGGGGGGGCAATCTTATTATATTGAAAAGTCGTTCATATCAATGAGTTGGGCATGATTGTACGGCTATGATCTATGAACCATTATTGTACATTTATAATAATCAACTTTGTAACTCAATTTTCCTTAATTTAGAAGAAGAGCGGACCTGCGTACTCATCATTCATAGTGAATTATTTTAACTGAGCTAGATCTCATGGTTTTTCCTCCTTTCAGAGTTTTCCAGGTAAAAATCAAGATATATCCTTCTATTTACTTATCTTTTATTATCTGAGTGTGTGTTGGAGCCTAGTACAACGCTAAGATGTTAAATAATTATTTTGCCGCCGCAACCTTCTAGCACGCATCAATATGATGTCCTCTGTGGAAAATGAAGTCTCATTCGACACTGTCTTTAAGTTTAAGTCATTGACCCCCTGCTTCAACTCCCAATGAAATACATCATACAACTGGCGAAAGAAACACCTCTGCACCTCTGAAACATCCTTCGATGGGGGGGGGGGGGGGCAATCTTATTATATTGAAAAGTCGTTCATATCAATGAGTTGGGCATGATTGTAGTCGGGCAGTCTTCCCACAACTCATTCAGACATCAAATACATAGAAGACTTTTTAGGCTGAGGCGCAACCTCGAAAACTCATTTACATTAAAGTCTCATGCACGACTGTAGCGAGATAGTCATCCCACATTTTATTTAGACATCAAGTCTTCGAGAACCACTTCAGACTGAGGGAAAAGTTCACAAATAACGTTTTCTCAGCACCCCCGCACCATATTAGGGTTCTTTCTCAACCGTATCAGGAAGCTAATCTCTTTAAAGTTCACTACATGGGCTACTTCAAAAACTTGTGTGAAAAACAACCTCGTTGAGGGACAAAAGATTCAAAAGCAGCAAATACCAAGTTGACAAATATCATTCTTGAGTAAGACTACAATCATATTTTCAAGAAAAATACGATCAATGTGACGTACGTCCCTGTCTCGAAAAATACAGACATCTCTGATACCTCATTTTGGGCTTCATCGATCTCAGGGGGACTTGATTTGACCGAAATATTTACTTACATACTATGTAATTCTTATATATTTATATCACTAACACCGAAAATTGTATATTTACATGCATAGCACCCAAATCTTTAGTATTACATCAATAATATCATGAAAATAAAAATACTCCTTATTTTAATATTTTCGGACGACAAAAATGGTATTGCCCTAAAATAAGGGGCAATAAATACATTATCAATAAATTTTCAACATTAAACATGAATCTTGAGGTATGACACGGTTCTCGAGATAATTCATTGAAAAAGAAATATTCAAACTTCCATTAAAAGTCACCTAGAACTCCAATTTTAGCAAACTTAAAATCAAATTAACTAGCTCGATGAGACGGACCCAACAGTACCAAAAATCAATCTAATATAAGTCAAATCAAACACAGATTAAGCTGTTAAAACACTTTTATAATCTTTCCAAGCATAATTGAAAAGTTAAATAGATTTTGAATATGACATGTTTACAGTCAACTCAAGCGTCTCAACAATACAAATCCAATTAACTCAAAATTGTGCAATTCTGACAAGATTAAGACACTAAAATGTTAATGAAACATTGTTCGATCAAGGCGATATCTCTGTCATTTGATGAAGCGTGGATTGGATTCTTTCCTTATTCACAACATAAACTCTATAAATAAAACACTAACCCCCTCATGAGAAGCAGAGCCGTCTCCTGCGACCACTGTCGTCGCTTCCTGCCACTGCCGCCCACCGCATGCCTCCTGCACCTACAGACACCAACTTTTGTCAACCGTCGTCGACAGATGGCTAGCCTCTGCTCCTGCAGTCATCGATCAATGCCACCCAGCCAACTCTGGCCTCCGCTACCATCCGACCAACTCTGGCCGCTGCTGCCTCCCACTAACTCCCATCGTTGCTGCCTCCCGCCAACTCTGGTTGCACCACCTCTGGTAACTCCGGCCTCCGCCACCTTTGACAATGAAACCTCTTGCCAACTCAGGCAGCCACCACCGACGTCGGCTGATGTCAACAATCATCGGTCTTTGCCTACTCCTTCCAGGGAAGCTACTTGTGAAGTCACAACGTGCCCTGTAGAATCATGACATATATTACAAAGTAATAAAGCTCCCCACTTACAATACAACAACACTCCCAAAGTATGGCATAATATTATACCCCAAAGACGATGTCTTCCTCCGAACTCTTAAAGCTCTTTTCGTACAGCTCCCAACTCCAGCTCCTGCAACCTCCGGACATCATCGCAACTCATCACTACGCCCTACGTGATCCACAGCTTATGTAGCTTCTGACTTTGGCCCCCACGGCTTACGAACGACATCACAACTCATCATTATGACCTACGTGAGAAATTATGGTTTATGTGGTTCACAACTCGTGCAACTTCCAACTCCGGCCCCCACGACCTATGGACATCATCACAACTCACTGTTATGGCCTACATGAACAACTACAGCCTACATGATTCATAGCTCATGCAGCTCCCAACTTCGCCTTCATAACCTATGAACGTTATCACAACTCACTATTATGACCTACGTAACTAACTATAGCCTATATGGTTCACAACTAGTGTAGCTCTCGACTCAGGCCCCACTGATATACGAACGTCGTCACAGCTAACCGCCATGGCCTACGTGACCAACTACAGCCCATGTGAATCACAATTAATGCAGTTCCCAACTTCGACCCCTGCAGTCTACAGATGTCATTGCAGCACATCACTACGGCCCATGTGACCAACTACGACCTAAGTGGCTCACAGTCCCTGCATCTTCCTACAACGACATATGTAGCCAAATGAAACACCTAAAGCAAACATCTACAATCTAGATGGTTGACCACTACCATGGTCTTTAACGAAAGCTTATACGACAAGCTGGCGCTACATACACCGTCTAAAACATTCATGACGGACTACTTCCTCCATAGAAATCGTCTATAGCCCTTACGGTCTACTATCATCGAGAACTACATTCATCAAAGTCAGACTACAACAAGTATTGATAAACACTAATGTATACTTACAATGATCAACTATGTAATTTCATCTTCTCTATTTCAGAAGAAGAGTGGACATGCGCACTTACAATTTATATTGGATTATTTTAACTGGACTACGCCCCATTATTTTTTTCACTTTCAGAGTTTATCCACATAAAAATCAATGTGTCACCCCCTGCTTACTTCTCTTTAATTACATAAGTATATGTTGGAGTCTTGTATAACGATGAGATGCTAAATAATAATTCTGTTGTCGCGGACCTTCCAACACGCATCAAGAAGAAAGCTGAAATTGAGGATAATATTGTATATAAATCAAAAAATTTGAATGCATGGATCTTAATGCATTAAATTTATAGTTCAATAAAATTAGCATTGACTGTAATTCTATCCACATGCCATGTGTCATAGCACACACACACACCCAACCCCCACCAACCCGCCACCCCCACCACCCCACGCAAAAACAACTTTCCTTCTTCTTGTTGCAGGGTTTCGATTGAATAATAATAGAGATCCAATAAAGGTTCAAAATTTTGCTATAAAACCACAACCCAAACCTGCATAAATATGCAACCAAGGTAGAAGAAACAAGAGCATCACTCCAGAATTGAAGGAAACGGATAAAAGTCACTAGAGTCTACAACGCAAATACCGAGTGAATGATTTTCATTTTCTACTAGAAAGGAACATGAAACCAGAAATAGGACACACCTCACATGCTTGAACAAGGAAGCAGCTAAAGCACCCGACTTAGGGAACTGCCACCCGCTCCAAACATCAATCGGCAAAAAAACATCCACCAATATCAACGCTCTCGCATCCCCAAATTCCCGTGACGAAACATTCAGAACCCTCGCTTGGATATTCACGCACTTCTTCGCAGTGAGTATTTGCAGCAGATGAACGATGCTCCTGCACCCTCCCAACCCCCGTCGCTTCCTCTTCAATCCCGCTCCAGTGNGATCGGCAAATAAACATCCACCAATATCAACGCTCTCGCATCGCCAAATTCCCGTGACGAAACCTTCAGAACCCTCGCTTGGATATTCAAGCACTTCTTCGCAGTGAGCATTTGCAGCAGATGAACGATGCTCCTGCACCCTCCCAACCCCCGTCGCTTCCTCTTCAATCCCGCTCCAGTGCAGCCGCCAACATTCCATGCAGAGCTCTCCTCCCGCCCCATCTCTTGAGGTGCATTAACTTCGGAAACAGGAAACAGCAAGATGCCGTCGTCGGTTCTGAATCCGACATTGGAGCCATCAGCAAAAAGGGAGCAAGGAACACAGGAAGGTAGGGCTCGCGACTGTTGGGCAACTGCAAGAACAATGCGAAGGAATCCACAAAGCTTGTAACCGCTAATGGAATCATCGAGCTCGCTGTCCGCCATGGCAGTGGCGGTTATGATAGTTGACTAGGGTTTTGAGGTTCGGATAAATTAGGGTTTTGATGCCATCGAAGAAACGAAGCGAATGTTGCCGTTACAATGAGAAGCAAATCGAAGAAATTACCCAGGGCTCAGAGAGAGAGAGATAGAAGGAGCCGGCGAAGAGTAGAGGGAGACGGCAGGACTACAGAAAAATTTACGGAAGGCTAACCAGCGCTGACATAATCCCTATTATATCGTATTAACCTCGATTTAACTGCATATAACTTATTTGTAATATACCTGAATTTAGAAATAAGTTTCCCGCTTATATTTTCACATATCTATAAGTTAATTAAAAGTTACTTAGAGGTTGCAGAGGATATAACATGAATATAATATAGAGAATATAACCTTCATTATGTATGCAGTGCTGTGTATGTCTTACGTACGCAACTTTTTTCCCAGAACTTGGGTCGCAAGGGATGTAAAATGCACTCGATGACTGAAAATTATTAGGTCTGAAATTTACTTCCTAGGGCAATTAAAAATCTTTACGTGTAAATGCTAGTCTCAACCATTAAATAATTAAAAATGAGTTTTTTTTAATGTAAGACCCGACCTGAATCCCGCCCAAGCCTCCAAAAAAGCACTTTTTTTGTTTCCCGCCAGTCCTTCCGAAAAGTGTGCACCAAATCATAACGCCAGTATCTTTAAATCAAAAAGAAAATCGTCGCACGTGACTCGATCACTTTTTCTTCTTCTTTCGCCATCAATTAGGGTTTTGCCTGACTCACGTAGCTAGATTTTGTACTGTCGTTCATCGATTGAAATATATTTGAACTTTCTCTTTACAACGATAGAAGAGAAGAATGTTACCGAAGAGCCTAAGAAGATATAGATTGAAGAGCCNCGCGAAGGAATCCACAAAGCTTGTAATCGCTGATGGAATCATCGAGCTCGCTGTCCGCCATGGCAGTGGCGGTTATGATAGTGGACTAGGGTTTTGAGGTTCGGATAAATTAAGGTTTTGATGCCATCGAAGAAACGAAGCGAATGTTGCCGTTACAATGAGAAGCAAATCGAAGAAATTACCCANACAATTCATTGAACAAGAAATATTCAAACTTCCATTAAAAGTCATCGAGAACTCCAATTTTAACAAACTTAAAATCAAATTGACTAGCTCGATGAGACGGAGTCAACGGTACCAAAATCGATCTAATCCAAGTCAAATCAAGCACAGATTAAGCTGTTAAAACACTTTATAATATTTCCAAGCATGATTGAAAAGTCAAATAGATTTTGAATATGACATGTTTACAGTCAACTCGAGCATCTCAACAATACAAATCCAATTAGCTCAAAATTGCACAATTCTGACAAGATTAATGCACTAAAATGTTAATCAAACATTATTCGATCAAGAGGATATCTCTGTCATCTAATGAAGCGTGAATTAGATTCTTTCCTTATTCACAACATAAACTTTATAAATAAAACCTTAACCCCCTCATGAGAAGCAGAGCTAGACCCTTTGCAAGAGCCTCCATCGCCTGTGACCACTGTCGTCGCTTCCCGCCACTACCGCCAACCGCATGCCTCCAGCACCTACAGTCACCAACTTCTGTCACCGTCGTCGGCAGATGGCTAGCCTCTGCTCCTGCAATCGTCGATCAATGCCACCCAACCAACTCTGGCCTCCGCTACCATCCGGCCAACTCTGACCGTTGCTGCCTCCCACAAACTCCCGTCGTTGCTGCCTCCCGCCAACTCTGGTTGCACCACCTCTGGTAACTCCAGCCTCCGCCACATTTGACAACGACAACCTCTTGCCAACTCAGGCAGCCACCGCCGTCGTCGGCTGATGTCAACAATCATCGGTCTTTGCCTACTCCTTCCAGTAAAGCTATTTGTGAAGTCACAACGTGCATTGTAAGAACCTGACATATATTACAAAGTAATAAATCTCCCCAATNTGCATCATCTTTTTTTTTGATAGGTTTATGAATCCAAGGTCCTTCAATTGTATATGTCGTTCATCTATAGTAAGAGATGTTCTTGACAAAGTCCGGTCTACCATATCTGAGGAGGCTAGTAATAACTTGAAAATATTGAATGTAAATAAATTTTTTGATCTCCCTCCGTATCTTCATGATAATGTCCTAACACTGCATATATTGAAATGTTGGGACTATGAATAAATTGCATTCAGAATGGGCAGAAAAGAGCTAAGATTAATCATTTATGAAGTTGCCCTGTTGAAGGCATGCATAATAAAGCAGAAGCAACAAATTGGAAAAAGTTCCTTCTTGTGGTGTGGATGCCCAACAAATAAAGAACAACATACTGAACATTCAACCGTGGAGTAATAGTCCAACTACTTATAGCTCAGAAAAAATGGTTTATAGAATTTCATGGATAAATACAATAAATAAGCGAGTCTCAGACTTATAAGAGACAGTGTCAGAGCTCAAAACAAAAATTGATTAAGGTAATGAGTTGAAAGAAAAAGATACCCACCAATCCTTTCCTATTGACAAAGATAATGCGTTAATCTATAAGGGAATCCACCAACCTCCCTTGTTGATGAAGACGATGAATTAACCAAGAAGGGAACCCACTAATCCCCCCTTATTGATGAAGACAGTGAGTTATAGGAAAAAGGAGCCCATCAATCTTCCATTGGCAGCTTAAAGGGTTAAAGCCACACAAAGTAGAAGAAAGAGGAAGTTGAGTTCCCCTTATACTAATTTTGAGTTTAAGAAAGGAAAAATAGTAAAGGATGTTCTAAAGTTTTAGATAGTAGCACAGAACATGTTTTAGATACTCCAACCATAAGGGTTGAGAGTTTGACTGCACATACTAACGTTTTAGAAGATACAATAGTAGACATTGTTGTAGATACTTATGCCAGAAAGTGCAATCAAACAATAAGAAAATACATAGATACTTCAACCATTGTAGAACAACCAATAAAAGCCCCTGATGAGGAAACAATAATGCTGCTGCTATAGATAGTTGGGTCGAAAAGGGCCTACAAATAATAATAGCACCTATTGTACATAATATAGTCATTGAATAACAACCACTAAGAGAGTATATTGACACTTCAACCATTGGGGATGACCAAGTACAATAAGATTCTGATGAAGTGGAAGAAACAATAAATGAAGTTGTTCAATCTCTATCCCTTACATTAGCAAATTTAAGAGATCAATAAGAAGGCTTCCATGTAGAAGATTATGAGCTAGTGGTATTGCTAAATCAATAATTATATAGTTTCCTAAATGTTCTAATTTGTCATTATATATTTTATACATGATGTTGTTTTGTAGCCTCGCCTTGCGGCTTCAATCATCAACTTTCTTAACATATCACTGATATCTCTTGAAATGAAATGATTAATTGATGAAAGTATTTTAAAATACACTGGGATCTGAGTAAATCTTCACCTTTTTTATGTAATTCAATTGACTTGTCTTTAAATGTCACAAAAATTTTGTGCTAACACTACAAGGATGATCTTATGATTAACGATTGTCATGTTGTAATTGACTGCGCTGGAGTCAAAGATATACTAAATGATGTCTTGATTACAAACAGGCATATAGATGGCTTTGTCGCCTTGTTGGATAGGAAGCCTCTCCTCATTCAGACAGGTCATACCTATATGTATAACAATTTTACTGGGTAATCTTATAAATTCAATTTATTCTTACAATGCTAACTCAACGTTTCTTAGTAAACTCCATCCACTATTACATTTGTGTCATTTCATGTAGATGCATAGAGCGGGACAAACCTCAACGTCTGTGAGTCATATCACAAAGGAAACAGTAAAAAATACAAACATTATATTATTTCTTATTGTTGATAAGCTACATTGGATATTGTTGGTTTGGGATTTGAAAGGGAGAAAATGGAAATTATAATATTCTTTACCCAACAAGATGCACAAGGCCATGACACACAACATTGTAAGTGTACTCGATAGAATATTTAAATCCAATTCAGCATTAACCATGCACTAATCAATGCCACATGAAACTTTACAGATCAATCTATTTGTAAGAGATGTTAGAAATGCTTTCAGGGGCAAACCAACGAAATTGCCACTGACAATGGTTAAAGATGTTCCTATTCAAAATAATAGCATTGATTGTGACATGATCGCTTGCAAATACATGGAAAAATTAAGATAGGCCCATAGAGGTGACTAGAGTGAGGAACTGGATTAGCAGGCAAAAATCCCAAAATTCAAAGTAGAATTTGCTTATTCTCTGTCTTTTGACTCTGTCTCTTATGTAAACATATTTTGTTGGAACTTGTTTTATTTGATTAATGGATGTTGAAATGGTTAACTGATTTTCTTGTGTTAGGTTCATTGATACACCATTAACATCCGAATAACATGACACTAACGCAAAAAACATAAATAACACCATAAATAAACTCAAATAATACCAAAATAATACCTCAATAACACAATAACACGATAAGAAGAAGTATGATAACACCGTAGAACCTTGGGGAAAAATCCAATAACACTGGAAAATAATGTCAGTAAAACCACGGAGTACTCCAATAACACTACCAAAAATTCTAATAAACCGGAGAAAAACTATGTCAGTAACACAACGCAAATCCACAATAACATCGTGGTATAACTTTAATAACACTTGAATAACACATTAATAACATATCAATAATAAATCAAAAACACACATCAAGCTATGGATTACCTAAAGTAACACTCAAATAATACCGTAATAACACTCGATAACACATGTCAATTTTAATAACACTCGAATAATGCACGAATAACACTCCAATAATATCACGGGTTACCTCAAGCAACACCGTAATAACACTGGAATAATACAAAAATAATGCAAAAATAACACAATAATAACATCGCATTAAGACAAAAAGTTTATTTGAATGACACAACCACTAAAATTAAATATTATAAAGTATATTTAATTAAAGTTTTTTAAATAAAAAGTTATCATATTTTAAAAAAATAAATCATATAAATTATAAGATATAGCAAATTATTCATAATAATAAAATTATGATAATTTAAGAAGTTAAATCTTATAAATTACGATATATAACAAATTATTAATAATAATATATTACTATTAGTCTATTACTTATATAAATAAATATATTAAATACATATCATATGATGTTATTGTGGTGTTATTGTGGTATTATTACAATATTATTACTGTGCTATTGTGATGTTATTATTGTGTTATTGAGGTGTTATTGTCATGTTATTGCGGTATTATCACAGGATGCTTCATTGGGCCACGTACAATCACCATATCTCATATTTTCTAGTTTAGTAGATGTGAATTTAAAATAGTAGTTATGTTGATGCCGGAAAAAAATTAACAAAGTAATTACTTTCATTTATCAGTTTTAGAGTTTAAAAAATCTTCTTATAAATTCTGTGATAACATTTTATTAATTTTTCATTTTTTCTCTAAAAATTATATTAATTTTATGTATTTTTATTCTAATTCTTACTATCAATTTGTGTTGATGTGGCCTCCCCATCCATCATTGTCTGACTGCATGTTTGGGATCATTTCTATTTATTGTTTTTTAATATATTTTATTTATATTTTTATTTAAATTAAAAAATGATAAATAATAATTGTTACTTTTAAAACACCTGAAATATGTAAATATTGTCTCCTCGGTAAATAAACAAAAACAAGATTTGAAAAAACAATGTTTGGCATTTTCATTTGATCGACTCTTTGTTCTTCTTTTCACATCGATTAGGGTTTTCACCTTCTACGACTCAAGTAGCCAGGGTTACACATTTTCATTAGTTGGTCGAGATAAGAACACCACGTCCACTCATAAATTGTGATGTTTATATCTTTCGATACAAGCTTTGCGCAAAGATTCATGGTCTTTCGTGTGAATTCAAGAAGTTCTTTATATATACCAATGGAAGAGTTGAAAGACACTGAATAGACTAAAATAATGGAAAGCAAAGAGTTTAATAAGAAGGAAATTTTAAAGTGTAAGAAGAAGTTAGACAAAGAGCCTAAGATGAAGGAAATTTCTGACAAGTCATTCAAGTAATTTTTTTCTTACTTTGGTTTACTTGCATTCATAAGTCCGTCTTCTTATATAAAAGTACTTTCCTCCATTGTTGAATTTATCATCTGTAACACCACAATAACACAAATATAATGCCAAAATAACACTTAAATAACACCAAAATGATACGAGAATAACAAAATATATTTTTTCATGTTCTTTTATCGTAGGTTTTTAAACGCAGGAACAAGCATTTGTAGATGTCGTCCATCCACAATACGGGCTGTTATTGATAAAGTCAAACCAAGCTTATCTGAGGAGATCATGAATAAGCTGAGAGTAATGAATGTGATTCAATTTTTTTATCTCTCTATTTCCTTAAGACAATGTTATGACTCTGCACATATTGAAGTGTTGGAATTATGAAAGGATGGTATTCAGAATGGGAGAAAAAGATTTAAGACAACACCCTAATCAAGTTTCCCTACTGTTAGGCATGCTCAACAGAGGAGAACTAGTGTCTTGGAAAAAAGTTCCAGCTTGTGGTGTGGATGCCCTATAAATAAGGAATGATTTGGTGAATGTTTCAACTGGGGACTGTTCTATCCCCTTTAAAGAATGGGTTTTTAAGTTTTTTTTATCAATTTTTTTTTCTTCTATTAATTTCAGTGTGCCCAAAGNGTTTTTAAACGCAGGAACAAGCATTTGTAGATGTCGTCCATCCACAATACGGGTTGTTATTGATAAAGTCAAACCAAGCTTATCTGAGGAGACCATGAATAAGCTGAGAGTAATGAATGTGATTCATTTTTTTTATCTTTCTCTATTTCCTTAAGACAATGTTATGACTCTGCACATATTGAAGTGTTGGAATTATGAAAGGATGGTATTCAGAATGGGTGAAAAAGATTTAAGACAACACCCTAATCAAGTTTCCCTGCTGCTAGGCATGCTCAACAGAGGAGAACCAATGTCTTGGAAAAAAGTTCCATCTTGTGGTGTGGATGCCCTATAAATAAGAAATGATTTGGTGAATGTTTCAACTGGGGAGTGTTCTATCTCCTTTAAAGAATGGGTTTTTAAGTTTTTTTTATCAATTTTTTTTTCTTCTATTAATTTCAGTGTGCCCAAAGGGCTTTACTCCTTTGCTGAGAATGCACAGTCTTTCTCTTCTTTTAATTGGTCTACTGATGTGAGTGATTATCTCATTGAACAAGTGAATGTCGAGGCCATTAAAATCANAAAAGGGCTTTAATCCTTTGCTGAGAATGCACAGTCTTTCCCTTCTTTTAATTGGTCTACTGATGTGAGTGATTATCTCATTGAACAAGTGAATGTCGAGGCCATTAAAATCAGGTGAGACAAGCCATAGGGATATATCAATGGTTTTGTTTTTCTATTAACGGTCAGTGTCTTATATAACCTATTAAAATTTCCTTATATTTTTTTGTTAATTTGATTTGTCTTGTATGTTTTTCTCATTCTACAGAGCTTTGGTTTTGTGAGTGCACATTTTTGGTTGCTCCTGCTGCATCTAAGGCCAGACCTTACATGTTGAGGTGGCCAACCAAATTGGACTGTGACCAAAGGAAAATATGTTGAGATTTTCATACCTATTTTACACTATTTTTGATGATATTGAACTTTAAAGAAATGTATTTTTGATGTTTTGTTGCAGGAATGATGAATTAGAGTCATTGGAGCAAAAATATTCAAAAAGGAGCGAATTTGGAGCGAAAAGGACCAAAATGTGAAGATTTGAACTAGGGCGCCGACAGCGAGCCCNGGAAATGTATTTTTGATGTTTTGTTGCAAGAATGATGAATTAGAGTCATTGGAGCAAAAATATTAAAAAAGGAGCGAATTTGGAGCGAAAATGACCAAAATGTGAAGATCTGAACTAGGGCGCCGACGGCGAGCCCAACGGCACTGATGATGGACTTTTCCTGAGACTCCAGATTTAATTCACTTAGAAGGCCCGCCGACGGTGCCCTCGAGGCCGTTGATGGCGAGCTCGGCGGTTATGTCCAACAATGCATTGGATGAGGACGAATTTTGGAGGGATTCTTTGGCAACTCTTGGGAAAACTCNTGATGGACTTTTCCTGAGACTCCAGATTTAATTCACTTAGAAGGCCCGTCGACGGTGCCCTCGAGGCCGCTGATGGCGAGCTCGGCGGTTATGTCCAACAATGCATTGGATGAGGACGGATTTTGGAGGGATTCTTAGGCAACTCTTGGGAAAACTCATCCACATCTTTAAAGAGAAGACTTTGGCCAAAAATAAGAGGAGGAGGCTCAAGAGTTAAGTGTAGGGAAAGTGCAGAGAGTCTAAATTGTGAGGAATTCTTTGAGAGATTGCAAGAGTGGAGGCAAAGTGAGAGATTTCTTCCTCCTTGCCGCTTCGAAGAGGAATTCTGTGTGCTGTAAAGAAAGGAAGAGATTCANCCGCTTCAAAGAGGAATTCTGTGTGTTGTAAAAAAAGGAAGAGATTCAGAGGAACTTCGAGGAGTTTGCTTGGGGAGAAATTAGAGATAAGTTTATTTACTTGTTGTAGTTTGTATGACTTTATTTTTATATATGAATTCCAAGTTTTGTTGTGTTTTCCCTATGAGTTCTGAGTAGTTTTCTCCGTCTTTCTCCTTGTCTTAAAATTTGTGAAATGGTGATTTGAATAGGTTGAACCATGAAAATGTTAAAGAAGTTATGGTAATCTTTTCACTTCGATCTTAATTTACTTTCAATCTGGACAATTGATTTGTTAAAATATGTTGAGTTTTACNGAAAGTAAGAGACAAGACTCAAGAGTTAAGTGTTGGGAAAGTGCAGAGAGTCTATATTATGAGGAATTTTTGTGAGATTGTAAGAGTGGAGGGAAAGTGAGAGATTTCTTCCTCCTTGCCACTTCAAAGATGAATTCTATGTGCTGTAAAGAAAGGAAAAGATTTAGAGGAACTTTGAGGAGTTTGCTTAGGGAGAAATTAGAGATAAGTTTATTTACTTGTTGTTGTTTGTATGAATTTGCTTTTATATATGAATTCTGAGTTTTGTTGTGTTTTCCCCATAAGTTCTGAGTAGTTTTCTCTATTTTTCTCCTTATCTTGAGATTTGTGAAATGGAGATTTGAATTGGTTAAGCCATGAAAATGTTAAAGAAGTTGTGATGATCTTTTCACTTCAATCTTAATTTACTTTCAATACGGGCAATTGATTTGTTAAAATATGTTGAGTTTTACAACTAAAGTGAAGATTACATCCAAAATTCATGGAGGTCAAAGCCCTTGGAAGTTGGGTGCAAATAAATAAGGAAATAAAATTATCGGGAGTAGAATTGGAGATTTTAGAGTGACAGACTAAAATCCCCAATTCGGTCGAAATAAAATTATCAGTGGACTAAAATCCCCAATTCGGTCCTATCGTTTGGGTTGAAGAATTGGAGATTTTAGAGTGACAGACTAAAATCCTTAATTCGGTCCTATCGTTTGGGTGCAACTTGGTGATTGTAGAGTGACAAACTAAAATCCTTAATTCGGTCCTATCATTTGGGTGTTGAAGTGTAGATGTTAGAGGTCAAAGCCCTTGGAAGTTGGGTGCAAATAAATAGGGAAATAATATTATCGGGCATAAAGATCAAAGCCCTTGGAAGTTGGGTGCAAATAAATAGGGAAATATTATTATCGGGCATAGAATTGTAAAAGCCCTTGGAAGTTGGGTGCAAATAAATAAAGAAATAATATTATCGGGCGTAGAATTGGACCAAGCCCTTGGAAGTTGGGTGCAAATAAATAGAGAAATAATATTATCGGGCGTAGAATTGGAGCTCTTGGAAGTTGGGTGCAAATAAATAGGGAAATAATATTATCGGGCGTAGAATTGGAGATTTTCAAAGCCCTCGGAAGTTGGGTGCAAATAAATAGGGAAATAATATTATCGGGCGTAGAATTGGAGATTTTAGATTAGAAGTTGGGTGCAAATAAATAGGGAAATAAAATTATCAGGCGTAGAATTGGAGATTTTAGAGGAAAGTTGGGTGCAAATAAATAGGGAAATAAAATTATCGGGCGTAGAATTGGAGATTTTAGAGTGAAAAGTTGGGTGCAAATAAATATGGAAAAAAAATTATCGAGCGTAGAATTGGAGATTTTAGAGTGACAGACTAAAATCCCCAATTTGGTGCAAATAAATAGGGAAATAAAAATTATCGAGCGTAGAATTGGAGATTTTAGAGTGGAAAGCTAAAATCCTCAATTTGGTCCTATCATTTGGGTGTTGAAGTGTAGATGTTAGCCCTCAGGCATTAAAATCCCCAATTCAGTCTTATCGTTTGATTGCTGAAGTGTAGATGTTAGCCCTCAGGCAAGGGGAACGTAGGAGCTCCGAAGTGAGAGCCGATATCCTCCCAGTCTAGCCGTAGATCTAGTAAACAAGCGTAGGATTAACCAATGTTCTTTATGCCTAGACCAAAGGGTAAAGAATAAGTATGCTCCTATTTGACACAATATAATTTGAACTGATTCACTTTATCCATTCACTATAATTTCTTAACGAGGAGAAAGATGTTTTCTTATATATTGAATACCACATTAAAAACCTTATTAGTATAATTAGTTATTTAAGAGTTATTAAAATTACATATTTATTTCAATTGCCTNTTTCCTATTTTTTCCATTCTAATGTTTTTAGGTTTATCAAATTAAATTTATTCTTCATTAGATCTCAGGCTAGATGTGAGTTCTTATGCTTTCTATCATGATCAATTTATCATATTCACATATTTGGTTGGAAGTGAGTCTTTGTGCTTTCCATTCTAATGTGTGAACTCAAATTCCTATTGTGATTGTATAATTGATCCTATCAATATGAGACAAAAAACTCACATCCTTAAATTTTTTAAATTCTCAAAGACAAATCAAAACTTCAAATATTTATAAACATAAATCAAAACTTTAAATCCACATAAATCAAAACTTTAAAATCCTCAAACATAAATAAAAATTTCAATCCTATCACATGTTTCAAAATTCAAAACACAAATCCTGAATACAAATATCCTCATTCTCGGTCTTAATTAATCATCATGGTTAAAACCAATATGTAAGTCATACTTCGCATAGTTTGTCATGCATATTGGAGGTTCATTTTTTGACCTCATTTTTTAGAAAGTTTTTTCCTTAACTTATATCTAATCTCATTGAGAAGGATTTTACTCTTATTGTCGTTGGATAATTGAATTGTACTCAGATAAGCTATAGTTTAAACCCAACTTGAGCTAAAACTTGATACAAACCCTCATTAAGCATAAAATTAAAATCTAAGAAAACAAAGATTAAAATCAACCAAACAAAATGAAAATAAATATAAGATTAAAATCAACTGAACAAAATGAAAATAAGTATAACATACTTCAGTCAAACACTAAAATTGACTTAAAAATTAGCTTTAACCAACATGCACACCTATATTATTTTTTTTCTCCACAGATCATTGTAAAGCTTGAAACTTCATTCTAAAAGTTGTGTGATATTTATAATCACATATAAATACCATTTAAATAAGTTCAACAATTACATGACAAAATTTTAATGTAAATTTTTTTCAATTCAAGTTTTCATGCTTGAATAGTGCTTTGAATACCTTGAACTTATAATTTTCTCAACAGGCTAATCTGGTGATAAGAATTTCATTATGTATGTTGCATGTTATTTATAATAATATATGAGAAGCAAGCAAACCAATTTGGTGATAATCAGACACTATTTTTATGTTAAATTTTACAGTGCAAATTTCCATGCATGAAAAATGACCTTATATAAAAATTTTTAAGCAAGTCATTATTTTTTTTTCAAAATGGACTACTTGAATGTATCTGAATAATTGAAACCTTTCAAATGGACCACTTTTGCCTAAATTAGACTCTGTTTAGGGGCCCATTAAACCTACATTAATTTGGACTATAAGTTTGATAATAAAAAAATTATCTTATTAATTCACTCAAAATGAACTCAAATCAAGATCAAAATTCAAATAAAATAAATGTGAGATAAAACTACTTAATTTAATCAATTAAAACCCACTAAAAACTTCCATTCAAAGTCCATCAATTTTTCTCTCTTAGTGTGGCGCCCACACTTTCACTTAAAATATCTTGAGATAAAGCCCACTCTAGCCAAAACCAATTGCACCAATAAATTCATTGGGATTTTCTCTACCAAATGAGACAATGTAAATATTTTTTTGTAAAAACCACCTCCAACCACTTATAACCACTTTGCCACTTCAAATTGAAACATCTTGAGCTGGAGACCACTTCATCCAAAATTAATTGCACCATTAGATTCCTTGCATTTTTCTCTTTTAAATGAGCTAGAGTTTCATTTTGGTCATAAAAATTTAAATCCCCCCGCCACTCAANTCAATGTAAATATTTTTTTGTCAAAACCACCTCTAACCATTTATAACCACTTTGCCACTTCAAATTGAAACATCTTGAGCTGGAGACCACTTCATCCAAAATTAATTGCACCATTAGATTCCTTGCATTTTTCTCTTTTAAATGAGCTAGAGTTTCATTTTGGTCATAAAAATTTAAATCCCCCCGCCACTCAATTTCTGAATTTTCTCTCCATATATTCATAATTTCTACCTTCCTTTGTTACCCCAGTTTCAACCGCTCAACCAACCGACTTCCCTCTCATTCCATGTCTTAGCCAAGCCCTTCATATTTTCTTCTCATTTTCTCGTACCAGAAACTTACTTCTTCTTTTCTTCCTCTCTGATTGAAATCCCTCTTCATCCACCACATATGTTATCCCCTCCTAGCCAAGACTACCCACTATGCTTCCCTTTTTACTCCTAAAAGATAAGAGGAATCCCTATAATACAAGGAGCCAAGGAAATCTTTAAGAAATGGTATAAAATTACTTCTACCTTTTTTTATTNTGCCACTCAATTTCTGAATTTTCTCTCCATATATTCATAATTCCTACCTTCCTTTGTTCCCCAGTTTCAACCGCTCAACCAACCGACTTCCCTCTCATTCCATGTCTTAGCCAAGCCCTTCATATTTTCTTCTCATTTTCTCGTACCATAAACTTACTTCTTCTTTTCTTCCTCTCTGATTGAAATCCCTCTTCATCCACCACATCTGCTATCCCCTCCTAGCCAAGACTACCCACTATGCTTCCCTTTTTACACCTAAAAGATAAGAAGAATCCCTATAATACAAGGAGCCAAGGAAATCTTTAAGAAATGGTATAAAATTACTCCTACATTACCTGAAACGTAACCAACACTTGACCACTTCCCTTCACTCTCACATACCAAGAATTCAAACAATAATTCCTTACCATTTTGCTCTTCCTCCATGCTACATAAAATCCAACCCTAACCCTCATCTTCTCCTTTCTTCTTTCGTACCTAAAACCACACACAACCCTTCACCATGTCTCCTTCATTCTCACATACTCAAAACAATAAACCTCGTCAACTGGCCTTCTCCTTTTCTATTTCTTATCCTAAAGAAAAAAAAAACTAGCCTTATTTCTAAAAAAGAAGAGAACTATTTTATGTGGATATGTTATTTTTTCATGTAAAATAATTACCATGTGTTTATATATGTATCATGCAAAATTTTCATATGGTTTGTGTTAGATTTCATGCAATAAAAAACGTTTCCTTGTGTGCTTTTATTTTTGTTAGTTGAATAAAAAACGTCGACCATTAGATGATCCGATTAGGAGAGTAGATGTTTTAAATTCGACTTGTGTTAAGAAAGGCAGAGGTAGACCTAGGAAGACTTGGGCTTATTGTATTAAAAATGATCTTAATTTACTAGAACTAAATGAAAATATGACACTAAATAGGACGCAATGGAGAAAAAGGATTCATGTAGCCGACCCCACGTAGTGGGATTAAGGCTTTGTTGTTGTTGTTGTTGATGAATAATGAAAATCATGTAGTAGTCTTTTGTTTCTTGCATGAAAAATCTTTATCTGTTATGTCCAAGTTTCATGATAAAAAACTCATGATCTTCATGTATATTTCATGCTAGAAAATCTATGTGTTATGTTTATATTTCATGCTAGAAAATCCATATGTTATATGCTTCATATTTCAGGGTAAGCTGAAATACCTAAGACTTTTAGAACCTTGTTGATAGGTGTCAACCTTTCTCTTCTTTAACCAAGAAGAACACCAAGTTCCATTGGGATGACAAATGTCAATAAACATTTGGAAGCATACAAAAAAAAATTGAATGACACCTCCAGTATTAACACTCCCATATCAGGCTGGCCAATGATTTTATATATCACTACTCTAGATAAATCCCTTTGTGCTTTATTAGCTCAAACTAATGATGCAATAAGGAGAATGTGTTAACTACCTGATTCATTGTTTTATCCTAGCCAAAAATAATTTTCCTTTTATAAAAAAATATTGTTTGGAATTGATCTTTACAGTCCAAAAATTAAGAAATTGCATGCTCTCTCAATAAGTTAGTTATATTTCTAAGTTTAATCCTTTACAATATTTAATGACTCATTCAATATTATCCGAAAAGTTATCAAGATGGTCAATGATCTTTTTTCAATTTAATATAACATTTGTTCCCTTATTTTCTATCAAAGGATAGTTCTTCCTTATGTTTTATCAAAAAATAGGCTTTGGTTGATTTCTTAATGGCATATCCAGTGTAAATTGATTCTCCTTTGAATGACGATTTACCTAACAAACAAATCCTAACTCTAGAAAAATATGATAAACCCTTCTAAGAATTCTATTTCAATAGTGCTTTATCTGCTAATAAAGATGTCAATTCACAATAAACAATTCTCAGCAAGGCAGGAATATGTTTAATCTTCATAACCTCTGACTGTGGGATGATAAAAATTTTGTACCATCAATCAAAGCATTGTACTAAAAACAAAGAAGAATATGAAGCATTAATTACTGCTTTAGGGTTAATAATTGTAATGGAAATTCAAAAGATATGGAGCTTCCTAGTTAGCAATCAATCAAATTATCAGAACATTCAAAATCTTTGAAACCTAAACTCCATCAGTACTACTAGTTCGCCACAAAGCTGATTAAATAAGTATCAAATGTCGCCTTGTATTGAATACCCCATGGTAGCATTGCCATCACAAATGCTTTGGCAAGGATAACTAAAGAGATAACTTGCTCAGAAGAAGAGTCTGTACCAATTGAGGTGCAGGGTTGTCGGGTCCTTTCACCTATTGATATGGAGTATGTTTATTAACATGAGATTTAAGGGTGGGTTGTCATCACCAGAGTTAAAGATTCAGCTGATTTGATACAACTATTTATATATTACTTACGGGAAGGAAAACTACCCAAAGAAAAATTATTAGATAATCATGTGAAGTCCAAAGCATTATCCTACAATCTTAAAGATGGCACACTATACCAAAGATTTTTCGATCGTATGTGATTACTTTGTTTAAATAAACAATAATCCAAATAGATTATTAAAGAAGTATACTCTGTATCGCTTGAATCTTACCAGTCTAGCTCCAAGATGAAAGTAAAGACTGAAATAATGAGATATTGTTGGCCAACCATGACTAATGATTGTACAAAGACGACATGGCATTGTCATCAATGTCAAGTGCATAGTGTAGTCTTACGTCAATCACCAAATGTGTTGCATCTCACAAACACCTCACGGCCTTTCAAATGTTGGGGCAAAGATATCATGAGGCATATTGATCCTTCTTCTTCCAAGGAATATAAATTTATATTAACAACAACTCATTACTTCACAAAGTAAGTAGAAGCCATTCTTTTAAGAGAAGTAAGAGCTCACCATGTATTGCATTTCTTTAAGAATCATATTTTATATTAGTTCAATGTCCTTATTTAAATCATATTAAATTACTTCTTTTTCTTCAAAAACAACAACATAAATAACGTTGTAAGGCTACACAACATCCACTAGAGATACNGTTTGTACCATCAATCAAAGCATTGTACTAAAAACAAAGCAGAATATGAAGCATTAATTACTGCTTTAGGGTTAATAATTGTAATGGAAATTCAAAAGATATGGAGCTTCCTAGTTAGCAATCAATCAAATAATCAGAACATTCAAAATCTTTGAAACCTAAACTCCATCAGTACTACTAGTTCGCTACAAAGCTGATTAAATAAATATCAAATGTCGCCTTGTATTGAATACCCCATGGTAGCATTGCCATCACAAATGCTTTGGCAAGGATAACTAAAGAGATAACTTGCTCAGAAGAAGAGTCTGTACCAATTGAGGTGCAGGGTTGTCGGGTCCTTTCACCTATTGATATGGAGTATGTTTATTAACATGAGATTTAAGGGTGGGTTGTCATCACCAGAGTTAAAGAGTCAGCTGATTTGATACAACTATTTATATATTACTTACGGGAAGGAAAACTACCCAAAGCAAAATTATTAGATCATCATGTGAAGTCCAAAGCATTATCCTACAATCTTAAAGATGGCACACTATAACAAAGATTTTTCGATCGTATGTGATTACTTTGTTTAAATAAACAATAATCCAAATAGATTATTAAAGAAGTATACTCTGTATCGCTTGAATCTTACCAGTTTAGCTCCAGGATGAAAGTAAAGACTGAAATAATGAGATATTGTTGGCCAACCATGATTAATAATTGTACAAAGACGACATGGCATTGCCATCAATGTCAAGTGCATAGTGTAGTCTTAGGTCAACCACCAAATGTGTTGCATCCCACAAACACCTCACAGCCTTTCAAATGTTGGGGCAAAGATAACATGAGGCATATTGATCCTTCTTCTTCCAAGGAATATAAATTTATATTAGCAACAACTCATTACTTCACAAAGTAAGTAGAAGTCATTCTTTTAAGAGAAGTAAAAGCTCACCATGTATTACATTTCTTTAAGAATCATATTTTATATTAGTTCAATGTCCTTATTTAAATCATATTTAATTACTTCTTTTTCTTCAAAAACAACAACATAAATAACGTTGTAAGGCTACACAACATCCACTAGAGATACTCAATAATATATATTATCATAAAGCGAATGGATTAGCTGAAGCCTTCAACAATACCCTTGCTTGAATCTTAAAGAGGATTCTTGAGAATAATAAGTAGCAGTGACATGAGCGGTTGGTGGAAATTTTACAGACTTATACAACCACATATAGAATATCAACTTGATCCACCTCATTTGTCTTTGTTCATGGGTTCAAGGTTGTACTCCCATACAATTTCCCTCACTGAGGATTGCTACCTGCCTAAAAGATCCTTTAGAACAGAACGTCTAGCTAATATTTGAAGAGCTACAAGAACTAGAAGAGACCTGCTTGTTAGTTCAGCAAAACCACAAACTTTACTAAGCATGAATTGTTCCAGGTCATGATAAATTAGTTTGTCCTAGAACTTTTTATGTGGTAGAATTTTTCTTAGTCTTCAAAAAGCTATTTTAAGCTATTCCATGCAAAGTATGATTTTAGGGGCTTAAAAGAGCTCACTAACAATTGATTTGGGGGGGGGGGG
>JXCR01146507.1:2906-14483 GCA_002079205.1 Phalaenopsis hybrid cultivar
TGAGAATTGAAATGTAGATATCAATTCAAAGATGTAAGAATTGAAATGTAAGTATCAATTTAAAGATGTAAGAATTGGAATGTACGTATCAATTCAAAGATGTAAAAATTGAAATGTAAGTATCAATTCAAAGATGTGAAAATTGAAATGTAGGTATCAATTCAAAGATATGAGAATTGAAATGTAGATATCAATTCAAAATGTAAGAATTGAAATGTAGGTATCAATTCAAAGATGTAAGAATTGAAATGTAGGTATCAATTCAAAGATGTAAGAACTGAAATGTAAGTATCAATTCAAAGATATGAGAATTGAAATGTAGGTATCAATTGAAAGATATGAGAATTGAAATGTAGATATCAATTCAAAGATGTAAGAATTGAAATGTAAGTATCAATTCAAAGATATGAGAATCAGGATTTAGGTACTGATTTAAAGATGTGATATGAAATTTACAATGAGCTTGCGATGCTGAATTTGCAGTAGTGGGTTATGTGAAAAGGTTGATCTTGAAGAAGATTTGTAGAGCTTCGTGGAGTTTTGTGCAGAATGTGAAATTCTGCGAGGATGTGTAGAGAGTTATTTTAAATAACGATGGTTGTGCTGCGCGCACAAAGAGTATGAAATTTCGAAAACAGAAGTATCCTCTCAACAGGTTTGTTTTATTTTCTTGTTGTGTTTATGACAATTTAATTTTTCAAAATTCGTTTTTAAAGTTTTAATTTCAATTGGTTGATCTTGAAAAGAAATTTATTTTGTTATTTATTTATTACAATTATCTTTTATTTGTGTTTTATTTATTGTTGAAGATTTGTCGTTTCATGGACCCGGTCATAGACATTTGGCCACATAGATAACCCTAAAACAATCAAAGTTTCAAAGTTTCAAAGCAAGCAGAGGCAAGCGGAGGTAGGCGGCATCAGGTTGCGTAATAAGTTTTCAGGTATCGTTCATTTATCGGTAACATGGGTCTTTCACCCCGGAAGTCCACTAACTGCTAAGCTTCTATTGTATAAACTTTCTCAATGACAAATGGTCCCTCCCAAGTTGGCTCGAATTTACCACCTATTTTGCGGTGAGCGAGAATAGGTCTTTTGAGCATGAGTACAAGGTCACCAATTTTGAATGTCCTTGGGCGGACCAATTTGTCATGGGCTTGTACCATCTTTGCCTGGTAGAGCTCTAAATGTTGCTGTGCTTCCAATCGTTTTCCCTCGAGACTCTCCATTTCTTCAAGCATGAGTCTTGTGCTTTCTTCTGTTGTAAGTTGGTTGGCAATGACGACTCTGAGAGATGGTGTCTGGATCTCTAGCGATAGCACAACCCCGGTCCCGTACACGAGCATATAAGGTGTACACTAAGTGGGAGTCCTGAAAGTCGTCCGGTAGTACAGGGCTTCTAACAGCTTGTTATGCCAATCCCTTTTATTTTTATCCAGTGTTTTCTTCAGAATCTGTACCAGTGTCTTGTTGAAAGCTTCGGCCAGACCATTTGCTCTGGGATAGCAAATTGTAGAGTATCTCCAATCTATCACATTTCTTCTGATGAAATTGTTGATCTTTGTGCTTTTGAGAGCTCTCCCATTATCAAAGATTATTCTTCGCGGTACTCCAAAATGGTAGACAATTTGGCTTTTGAAAAATTGAAGGACGTGCTGTGTCTTAACCTGACGTAACGGTACTGCCTCTGCCCATTTGGAGAAGTAATCTGTAGCGGAAAGTTTGAATTTGTGCCCTTTAGAAGATGGAGGGTCTATCGAACCTATTATGTCTGTGCCCCAACACTCGAATGGCCACGAGGCAACAGTTGGGTGTAGCACATTCGGAGGCTGGTGTAAGACCACCCCATGTACTTGGCATTGGTGAAATCTTCTAGCTGTATCCATGCAATCATACATCATTGCTGGCCAATAATATCCGAGTCTTTTGATCTTTATTTTCTTTTTTGGTCCCGACTGGTGAGCGCCACACAATCCGTCATGTACTTCTTTGACAATATTCTGTGCCTCCACTCTGCTCAAACACCGCAGCCACATTTGGTTGAACGATCTTCTGTAGAGAACATTTCCCACCAGAGCGTAAGACATGGCCCTTCTTGTGACGTGGTGCGCCTCAGACTTGTCTTCCGGCAGCTATCCAGTAGGCAAATATTTTATTAATGGCTTCGCCAATCTTCGTTGGTGTCTGCAACTGTATTTATTATTTCTTCTTTTCCAAGCTTGTGTAGAGTTTCAAAGTCATTTTGAGACAAGACTCGTCTTCCTTGCACCGTGACTTTGCTGGAATCCTTCGGGGGACACGCCATTTTTTTAGCGAGTTTTGTTAAAGCGTCGGCATGAGCATTATCTCCCCGAGGAATCCGATAGAAAGTCACCTCAGGAATCTGCTCCAGGAGCTTCTCGACGTACAAATGGTATTCTGCTAATCTTGGTTTTAGAATTCTGTATTGTCCGGCGACTTGCTGGATGACAAGTTGAGAGTCAGTTAAGCTTGGTTTTAGAATTTTGTATTGTCCGGCGACTTGCTGGATGACAAGTTGAGAGTCACCATACGTTATATCCATCAAAATTGCCAACTCCAATCTGGTGATTAAAGGTTCATATTCTACTTCATTGTTGGTACATGGCTCCATCATGTGGTACAAAAACCTCAACATACCCTTATCTGGCATGATAAAAATCAAACGGATCACTTCCTTGCCTGGTATAATTATGCCTGAACCCTTGTCTTTCCTGGCTGATGAAGCACCATCGAAGTACATTTCCCAGTGTTGCGCACTGGAAAATTCCATTTGTAGTATTTGCTTGTCTGGTAACTCATCATTGAGAGAGGACCCAGCTGGCAGTGGGTGTGCAGCGAGAAAATCTGCTAAAATTTGTCCCTTGATAGCACGAAGGGGCACAAAAATTATATCAAATTGCAATAAGATCATTGACCATCTCGCTAAACGTCCGAAGAGTGTTGGTCGGGTCATCAAATATTGTAATGGATTAACTTTCAAAATCAGGGCAATCTTAAGAATAAGCATGTAATGTCTAAGCTTTTGAGCGGTGAAAATTAGTGCCAGACAATGCTTCTCAATAGGTGCATATCTTATCTCTGTTGGTATTAGACGACGACTCAAGTAGTAGAGCACATTTTCTTTTCCCTCCTCATTCACTTGGGCTAAGAGGACTCCAAGAGAGTCATCCAAAGGCGCGATATAAAGTATCAACGGTTTTCCCGGGATAGGGGCTGCCAAAATAGGAGGTGTCATTAAATATTGTTTAACGTCCTCAAAAGCTTGCTGGCATTTTTCTTCCCAAATAAATTTGGTGTCCTTTTTAATTAATGCCGAGAAAGGCTAACACCTACCTGAGAGATTAGAAATAAAGCGTCTCAGATATGCCAACTTCCCCTAGAAGGAACATAACTGCTTTAAGGTTTTAGAGGGAGGCATTTCTAAGATAGCTTTAATCTTATCCGGGTTGATCTCGATTCCCCAATGACGGACAACGAATCCTAGAAATTTCCCGGAGGTGACGCTGAAGGCGCACTTTAAGGGATTCATTTTAAGGTCATATTGTCATAACCGTTCAAACACAATCCTCAAATCGTACAAATGGTCTATTTTTCGTTTACCTTTGATGACCAGATCATCCACGTAGCATTCTACTTGATTGTGAATGAGGCCGTCAAAAATCTTCGTCATTGCACGCCGATACGTCGCTTCGGCTTTCTTTAGGCCGATCGACATCACTGTGTAGCTGAAGATTCCAATTGTTGTTCTGAAAGTTGTAAACGCTGCATCCTTGGGAGCCATTTTGATTTGGTTATACCCCGACGATCTGTCCATGAAGGTGAAAATTTCATGTGTTGAAGCGATGTCCACCATCATTTTCGGTATAGGTAGTGGAAACTCGTCTTTTGGACATGCTTTGTTCAAATCTCTGAAGTCGAAACAAACGTGGATCTGTCCATTTTTCTTTTTAACCGGTATACTGTTGGTTAACCACGTGGGGTACTGCTCTTCTTTAACGAAGTTGGCATCTATCAATTTCTTAACCTTGGCGATGACTTATTGTTCTATCTCGAGGCGCATTTTCCTGGGAGCCTGTTTTACTGGGGTTACATTCTTGTCCACCCCAAGTTTATGGACTGCAACCTCTGCTGACAACCCTGGCATTTCGTCGTAGCTCCATGCGAAGCAATTTTTGAACTCTGCTAGTAATTTGACCAGTTCTGCAGACTCTTTGTCATCAAGTAGAGAACTTATAAATGTAGGTCGGGGTTGTTCTTCAGTCCCGAGGTTAATCTCTTTCAATTCATCGATAGTGGATTTAATTTCTTCCTCAAATTCTGGTGGAGCATCTTCTATTGGTTGATCAGTAGAGTCATTATCTACATCGAGATAATCTTTTTCTGAGTCACTAGTAACAACCATGCAAAATTCACAATCATCGATTGGTCCAACTGTATCAAATCCGAGACCTTCTTTAGAATTGGGAGCTCGTCTTTTAGTATTCCACAATTTTTCAAAAAGTTGAAATTTATCTTTTGACATTTGTTTTGGTAAATGTCCCTGTTGAATTAACTTTTGAACACAAGGCAAAAGTAACCAAAAGACAATTCCATTAATTCATTAGAATCAACATCCAAATTTATATGTTTTTCAAGCTCAATAGAGGTAGAAGCACGATAAAATTTGATCAGCTTTGAACCAACACTACATACTTCCTTGACCTCTAAACTCTCAACCTTTTGAGGGAGAATCAGAGTGAGGGTCATAATATCTACATAGTGGTTTATCCGATCATAATTGTTTCATATTCATTCCTCTCTGTATCTTCTAGGGATATCTCGTACTAAGGCTTCTTCTGCTTTGTCATCATTATTTCATTTTCAGAACTGTCTTTATGACCAATGCTGATAGTTGGCCTAGTCTGTTCAACAATTAAATTGATCTTTCCTCGTCCGCGTCCCCAATCCCCGACCTCGACCTCGGGTGCGTGAACTAGAAGAACCTCCACCAACTCGTTGTAAGGGAGGCCTCGACCTCGGGTTGCGTGAACTAGAAGAACCTCCGCCAACCCGTTGTAAGGTAGTGGTAGAAGGTTGTTGAAGCGGAGTTTTATAGCCATCTCTTTGTGATCCTTCTGAATCTTTATCTTTGTGTGTCAAAATTTTGCGCTAGAAGAAAGTCTTCTTTGGAGGCGCGTAGTAGGCAGCATCTTTGTGGATACCAACTTCATGCACTGAAAAT
Source organism: Phalaenopsis hybrid cultivar (assembly GCA_002079205.1). Lineage (NCBI taxonomy): Eukaryota > Viridiplantae > Streptophyta > Magnoliopsida > Asparagales > Orchidaceae > Phalaenopsis > Phalaenopsis hybrid cultivar. The sequence goes on from JXCR01146507.1 coordinate 8,148, forward strand.
GGTTGTAGATCTCCCTTGATGCAATTTTCTTGACCGTCTTTCCGATATTTAATGCACTGATGTAGGGTTGATGGAACCATGTTATTCTCATGAATCCATGGTCAACCTAATAGAGCGTTAAAAGAGGTCTCTGTGTCAATGATATGAAATTTAACAGTTGTTACAAGTTCTCCAAACTTCATAAGTAATGAAATTGATCCAAGGGCTCTTTCTCCCTTTTGGTTGAATCCTCTTAACATCACTTTTCAGGATGAGCTCCTGAATGTTGAAGTCCAAATATGCTAACGTCCGTAGACTCATCAAGTTAATATTTCTTGAATGTCGAAATCCAAATATGCTAATGTCCGTAGACTCATCAAATTAAGAGATGCTTAAAAGTCCAAATATGCTAACGTCCGTAGAATCATCAAGTTAAGAGATGCTCCAGGATCCACTAAAATCTTGGATAACACAAATCTGCCAATGTTGACGGAGATGTAGAGCGGATGGCTGTGGTCAGCGGTACCGAGCAACAAGTCTTCGTCTGTAAAGGTTACCCCTGACTATTCTCTCAACGAGCAAACTTCATTTGAGGATGTGCTATCCAGCTGAGCTAAGTAATTTTATGGATCTAGCAAAGATGTAACCAGAGATTCTCTCATCTTCTTTGGCAGGATCAGAGCGTCGTAGATGCTTAGTCGGGTAGGTAACTTCCTAAGATGAGTTAGCACGTTGTAATATACTTTGTATGATCCTCCAATTTTGTCTTGGTTATGTGGTTCTTCCACTGGCGGAGGTGGGGGTATCTCTTCTTCAGTTATTATATGTTTTCCTTTGTCTGCTGGAGTTGTTCTTGGTGGTAACACCTTCCCGCATCTTAAGTTGACTTCTGTGACTTCTTCTTCTTGAGATATTATTGTTGAATCTTACGGTGTAATTTCCTCTTTGTCGATGAGATCTAAGTTGATGGCAAGCGGTGCACCATGACACTCGAGAGTTGGCTCTTCGTTATCGGTGCTGTCGTAAATGATATCGTTGATCTCTTTTTTAGACTTGACAACAAGTTCATCGAACTCAAGTACAATTTGAGGATCATTTTGGGGATCGAGATTGCAACTAGCTTGGTCATAATGAGTCACATTATTACCAGAAATAGTCAAAACGTAGCTGAAATCACAACCATTATATTCATAAGAACCCGGAGGGACAAAAAGATAATCATACAAGGTCAAGGGTTCGCGGACTTTCTTCCCCGAATCCGAGACAACCAATCTAATAGAGGTAGCCCCTATCCTACCCCTTGTGCTATCAATCTTTGTAGTGACACTCTTCTTTTCCTTATTCTTTGTCCTGAACGATGACAGATTCTCTGGTGAAATCTTCATCTTGGGCTCAGTGTGTTGCAGACTCTGAACGGAGGCTTGTTTTAATGCAGACTGTAGCTTGTTCAATATCTTCTTGGATGATCTGCTCCATACCTCATTCCATCCTTCTTTGGTATTTGTAGAAGCTTGTTTTGATGAATCCTGCATTTGATTGAGGACCCTCTTGAGTTCATCCCAAGTTGTACTCCATCCATCTGTTCTGACATATGGATCAATTGGGGAGATTTACTCAGTTGAAACCATGTTTATGGAACCTTTTTCAGGTTCTCTCAAATACTCCTTTGGGATTGTTGTATTCTCTTCCTTGAGGTTCTTCTTGAGCTAGTCTTTAAAGACAAAACACTTGTCTATAGTGTGCCCAAGCAACCGGTGGTACGGGCAATAATTTGATTCATTCTTCTTATCCACCACTTCGGGTTTCTTCGGATCAGGAAGTTTGAATTCTGGAATCTTCATCAAGCTTTTGAATATTTTAGGTACAACTTCATCTTTGAAGGAGTAAACAACTTTCTGTCGCTCTAACAGGGATATTCTTTCACCCGCAGTTCCAGGTGATCCTTCCTGACATGGCCTTTGGTTAGAATGACTACTCTGTTTCTGAGAGTACTGTGACGAAGATTGGCGATGTTCTTCTGCATATATCTTTATCGACTGCTTTCTTTTGTCGACAGTTGCGACTACCCCTGATTTCTTTTTGAATACTCTGGTCACCTTAGCCTTTTCATGTGGCTCCATGTGCTTCATTTCTTCTTGCAGACTGCTGGCTTTATTGAGTAGCTTCTCGAAGGATTTGATGGTGCGTCCCTTAAGCATGAAAGCTACTAGTCCATGAATGCTTTTGAGTAGAATCTCAATCGCTTGATATTCTTGTAGCTGAGGTTCACATTTCATGCTAAGGTTTCTCCACCTCAAAATATAGTCTGTCAAGGTTTCACTAGGCTTCTGCTTCTCCATCATGAGTTCTCCAATAGACACATGATGTTGCGCCCCAGCAATCTTTTCACAAATAACTGTTCCAATTCAGAAAATGTTTTAACTGACCCATTGGGCAAGTCAGCATACCAGTCGAAAGCAATCCCTGACAAGCTGCTGACGAACTGCTGACAGAGTAGAGCTTCGTTATTCCTCGTGTTGCCACAATTGGCTCAAAAATGTGCTATGTGCTGCCTGGGATTTCCAGTCCCATCGAATATCTTGAAGTTTGGGGTCACAAAACCCTTGGGGAAAGGCACGACATTAAAGTCCTCTGGGTAAGGTCTACCCTTTAAAATTGATGCACCGCCCTTGGACTGGGATAAGGCATCCCGTACTTGTTCAACCATTTGCTTGAACTCCTTTTCTGGCATGGCACTTGATGGGGAATCCTTCTTCGGTTGTTCTTCTTTGTCTGTCGACGTAGCCTTTCTCCTTTCATCTGCGATGTGTATGATTTCTAGCTGATTAATCTCTAGAGAAGCCAATCGTGGTGCTCGTGATTTCCCTTGAATGGTGGTCATGGTGGTCATAGCTGCAGTTATTTCTTCTACTCTTTTCTCTAGTAGAACAACTTGCTCATCCCTGAGGAGGATAACCCTATGCAGCTCATCTACGGTGTTCTCTTCAGTGTGAGGTTGAGTCTCGCGCGCAGATATGGTAGCTCTAGTTTCGATCACTTGGACATCCATGAAATCTTCCTCCAAGTAATCACTGTAATCAAAATCCTCGTTGTCACTATTGACGGAAACTCTGTGTTCTCGTGCTAACACAAAAATCTCAATCCTGAGTTTCTCAACTTTTTCTTCAATTATCGATTCCTTGATTGCTGTAAGACGACCTTGATGGAAATCCTCAACTTGTTCCTCCATCTCGCTGGCTATTGTCACAACGATGTCAGATATTTCAGGCACTGGTTTTGCTTTCTGTCTTGCAGGCTCACTGAACTATATCGGTGCAGCGACCTTGGGTACCCATACCCCCTTCTTCTTTGACGATGATGTCTCAGGTCGGGATGTCTTAATAGAGACATCGCTATGTCAAGGGAAGGTATGCTCCCCATGGTGTAGACCGGCCACAGTGTCAGGTAATCGTCTTATTTTAATCGGCAGGCGACCTGAGGTCCTGGTGGTGGTATGATTGGTGGTGACCATAGCAGTATCGACTCGGTTTCCCAAACGGAGCCAGACGGGAACACGGGTAGGTGACTCTATAGTCGAGCTACGAGATTTTCTAGCGGACTTAATATCCTTCAAAATTTCATTCTTCATATGAGGGGAAATTTCATGTCCCACTAGTTTAAGTAATTCACTAACAGAACATCCTTTATTAATAGCAAGCCTTCTGAAGACTGCACTAACTCGGGTGATGGGGCTGATTTTCTTTCCCTCCTCACCATGTCCATGAGGTGATGGGAATGCAGTAGCAATCTTGCGGATACTCTCATATCCATCAGTATCTGTCAAAGGATGGAATCTACTCCCCCGCAGGAGTAGGTAAAGTTTTGGTAATATCTCTTCAACTTGATGAGGCTCCTCCTCATCAGATGTGTTCTTAGGAGTCTAGGCTTTGATGGCCCTCCAAATTCTCCTATTGTGGTTCCTCCTTTGAGTTCGGGTTAGTGGTACAGTCCTTGAGCTCGACCCTATTTCAAACACGGGTGGCGGAACAGTTAACCCTTCAGCCGAATCTTCGACAATCATCGCTTCCTTCCCCTTAGTAGCAGCGGGGATATCAGGTTTGGTGGGTGTCCTGACGGCAGCAGCTTTAGCCTTATTGCCAGCGGGGAATTCTTGAAGGCAGTTCAAATTGAATTCTGCAGATGGCTCTTGAACTTCCGGGGCAGCAATCTTCATTACCACAAATGGGGATTTTCCGAGGATAACCTCGAGGTCTTCAAATCTGGCTCCGAACTTGATTTTAGGAGCGATGTTATGGGCGAAAATCTAGTAAATTCTTAGTGCAAGCACTGAAAGTAGAGGTTAATCTGTTGACTGGGCGGGTCTTAATTTTCATGTAATTTTAACATCTTTATTTAAAAAGGAGGAAAATTGATTAATATTTTGAAGTGCGCGCAGCACAACACAATTTGGTTTAATTTGCAAAGCAGCAAAACAAATGTGAAAAGGAGCTGTGAGAAAGTTTCAGACCCATCGCGGGACACAATTCGTGGCAGAAAATGCCCAGGTGGAGTTAATCCACCAACACAACTATTGGGGGTCCGACCCCACATAAAAACTTAAAGAGTCCTTAATGGCCTTCTGAACCCCTCTGTTCAAAGATGGTTGAACAGCTATCCTGATGTCCAAGGAGTTAGTTATACTTTCCCAAGGTAGAAATGAGTAAAGTATGCTAACAGAAGAAGAGTAATTTGGTCCAAGAGGGACATGTACATATTACCGATGTGTGAAGATAATATTTCTTGATTTGTGTGGAAAGAAAAGCTTGTCCTCAGCGGAGTCGCCAGAAGTTGTCGGCGTTATTTCGGGGGTTGGTTTATGGGGTTGCTCGTAAGAAGCTGTCGGTCGCTGAAATCGAAATCCCGTCATCCGCTTCGGAAGGATGTTGAAGTATGAAATCAAACTGACTCCATATTTTTTATAGTTTAAAATGAAAGAGCTTGTACCTCAAATCCTGTATCTATCCCGAAGGATAAACACAAGACTTGAGGATGAGGCTCGATCAAATAAACNGGGAAGATATATTTATCCAACTTAACTTGTACATCTTTTATAACCCCTTTAGGATAAGTGATAAATTGATTAGCTAACTGTAGGGTTATAGTAGTGGGAGAAATCTCTCAAAAGTCTAACCTTCTAAAAATAGATAAAGACATGAGTTTAATGCTAGCTCCTAAATCGCATAATGGTTTTTCATACACTTTTTCACCAATTTCACATGTTATAGTAAAACTGCCAGAGTTTTTTAAGCTTTTGAGAAAGCTTCTTTTGAGTTATTACACTACATTTTTCACTAAGTGCAACCGTTCATAAGCTTCAAACTTTCTCTTTTTGTTTAATATATCTTTCATTAATTTGGCATAACTCGACATTTATTCTAAAGCTTCTACAAACAAAATGTTGATTGTATGCTTTTTAAATATCTCAAAAAACTTGGAAAATTGTTTATCAATCTTTTTCTTTCTAAGTTTTTGAGGAAAAGAAGGTGGTGGTATTTTTGAATAAATTTTAGTTGGAGAGACATGTTATTCTTTATTTTTAGAAAAAAATTCTTTTGGTTTTTCAGTTTCTTCAGTTTCTCTCTTGTCGGCATTATTTCGAGGTTGGAGGGGAGTTGCCCGTAAGAAGCTGTCGGTCACTGAAATCGAAATCTCATCACCCGCTTGGGAAGGACGTTGAATTATGAAATCAAACTGACCCCATATTTTTCATAGTTTAAAATGAAAGAGCACTGTACCTCAAATCTGTATCTATCCCGAAGGATAAACACAAGAATTGAGGATGAGGCTCATTCAAATAAACTAATCCGAAGGATAAACACAAGACTTGAGGATGAGGCTCGATCAAATAAACTAAGGAAAGTATGACTGAAGGATAAACACAAGAATTGAGGATGAGGCTCGATCAAATAAACTAAGGAAAGTATGACGTCAGTTTGGTCTGCAAAACCTTTGTATTTGCCGACAAGTTCCCCTATTTAATATAAATAATTAAGTTGGTCTGCGAAACCTTTGTATTTGCCGACAAGTTCCCCTATTTAATATGAAAGATTAAATAAAGCATAAACACAAGACTTGAGGATGAGGCTCGATCAAATAAACTAAGGAAAGTATGACGTCCGTTAGCGAAACCTTTGTATTTACCGACAAGTTCCCCTATTTAATATAAATGATTAAATAGGGTTTATATTAAGTTGGGTTCAGACATGCTTCCTATAAGTGCAAACCCCTATAATTAATTACATCTTAAATGACCAAAGCCACCTAAGAAGACTCTAGATAAAAATCAAGAAATATTATCTTCAAGGAATTTCAAAGGGT
>JXCR01146507.1:14845-38901 GCA_002079205.1 Phalaenopsis hybrid cultivar
GCTTGATATTTATCCCTTGGGTAAATTTTTGAAAAAAGCCTTTAAGGAGATAATAAGAGGGTTAAATCAATGTACTTGCCCCAACACATNCGGTATGGTCAAATGAGCTGTACCTTGACTCACCTTAGACCCTAGGGTTGAGTTCCAAGCCAGCCATCAACCCATGGTTAGGCTTGATATTTATCCCATGGGTAAATTTTTGAAAAAAGCCTTTAAGGAGATAATAAGAGGGTTAAATCAATGTACTTGCCCCAACACATGTCTAAACCCTATGGTGCCATTTTTACTGAGCATCATAAGCTTTAACCTTGGTTCAACCCTTGGTTAGCCACCTTAACCCAAGCCAAAAACCAAAAACCGTGAGCCCCCACATGGTGAAAACCCAAATTCATGCCAAGAGGCCACCTCAGCTCAAATTGAGCTNAGACCTTAAGATTTAAAATTTAATTTCCTTATTATATTATGGATTAAGGAATGCCAAAGGGGATGCTTGACGAGTGGGATTGAATGGCTAGGATCAAGTGGCATGGATGTTTTTTTTTAAATGATAATAAAATTTTGGTATTTGGCCAAGGTAGTTTGGGTAGTTTTGGCGAAATACAATTAAAACTCATTTTGAAGAGAAAAAGAGGAGGAANGTATTAATTTATGATTTTAAATTCAAATTGATACTTTTCGCTTTATCTTTTCTTATATTTGAAGAAAACTCTATCTGGGCCCAAGATAAGCTTATACATAATGTGCTATTTATGAACCAAAGAAAGAGTTATCCAATGAATTGTGAAGAAGAAGTGCATAGTCAAGAGCAAAAGTAGACGTAAGTCTTTTGGGTCAGAGGTCTGCTTCGTGCATTTTTAATCTTAAGGGAACTCAACTTAGGCCTCAATTACTTGGCTTTAATCAATTCAACTGAAGGTTAAGGGTTTAAAGTTAAGTATATGAAACTATAAGGAGTAAAGAGATATTTGAAATTCAATTTTAGAGTTGGTTCCTCCACTAGTCTTCTAGGAAAGCCACTAAGTAAAATATAAAGCTAGATCCTAAATATTGACATTGTCTGAACTAACCAATGAGAACCAAATAATTCCTACTTAACAAAACTTAGAACATTCCCAAGATTGAATTTGAATTTAGACTTGATTTAATTTTTTGCTAAGGACCTTTGGAAAACGATGTTAAAGTGGATTTGATTTACAATTTTGAGTTTTGTTTATTATTTTAAATTTTGAGTTCTTAGGAGTTTAAGGATGGACATCACTAATAGGATTTGTCAGGAATTTAGGCAAAAATTTGTTTTTCAAGTATTATTTTGAATTGAAGTTGAGGTTGACTAAAGTGAGAAGGAACTCTAGTTGGAGGGTATCCATCCTACGTGCTAGTTGGGAAAAAGAAGGCCCCCAAAAAAACTGACACTAGATCTCAAGATTTAGAGTTTGAATATTCCTATACAATAAAGACTAAGGAATGTTGGGAATTCTATAGAGCTTACTTTCGATCTAAGAGGTAACCATGTTAACTAGCACAAAAAGAAATGCCAATGAGAACACCAAATGAGTTATTTCCAACTTGAGAACTAGTTCAAAAAAAGGGAGCCCCTAGACCTTAGGATGTAGAATTTAATTTTCTTTATTATATTATGGATTAAGGAATGCCAAAGCAGATGCTAGAGGAGTGGGATTGAATGGCTAGGATCAAGGGCCATGTATGTTATTTTTAAAAATTATAATAAAAATTTGGTAATTTGGCCAAGGTAGTTAGGGTAGTTTTGGCAAAAAACAATTACAACTCATTTTGAAGAGAAAAAGAGGAGGAATTTAATGATTCAAACCTTTTCAAAGCAGAGGTCTATATTTTAAGTTATAAGTGTTTAAAGTGGTTAGGTGGTTGTGAGGTTGTTATAAGGAGGTTGTGAGTTGGTTGTGATCATAAATTTTTCTTTGGCCCATCATAGAGAAAATTTTAAGCAATTTAATAGTCCAAGTGTTTTTGACTAACTTAAGTTCCATGTGAGGATATGGTCAATCAAAGAGGGCCTATGACCTTAAAAGACATACAATGATGAATTTTAATTTGACATTTTTACTTAATTTTATTAGTTCAAATTTTTTATTTTTGTATTTAAAACAAGTTAGTTAAAGTCCCAAGTTGATTTAAAATCTTAAATTATTGTTTACTAATCAAAATTATCACTTTTCTTTCTAGATTATTATGCCTCAATAAGCCTCTAAATGATGTTAGATTTAGGCTGAAGGGGACTTATTTGAAAGGTTTTAAGAATCTAGACATAATGATGATGCCCATTTTTAAAACTATGAATTGTTGAAAAATATTTTTCAACAATTTTAGGGTTGTGAGCAGCATTTTACATAAAAATGGTGTATGAAGACAACAAAATTGATTTTCATGGTTTTCAAATGTAATTATGAAGATAATGCAACTTAAAAAATGTAATTTGGATAATCGAATTGACTTGTGGAGAAAATGATAATTTTAGGGTTGTGATGTGCTTTTCATGCATTAAAATTTTCCATCAAAGAGTTTTTTCATATAAATCATTTCAAAAGGTTGTTAAATTTATTTACATGATATTTATAAGTGATAATAAGCCTCATGTATCTTTGAAAATGAATACTTGAGTCACCTCCTAAGTAAAACTCTAATGTCTTGCCATTAAACTTAAAAATTTTATTGGTTTTCATATTCTAAATAGCTAAAACCCCAAAATGGTCACAACATTACTACAGTAAATGGTTCTGAACAGTTGGACTTGAATTTTTTGAAAAATAAATTTAATCGTGAATATATAACAGAACCTCTTGTCCATGTTAAAATTTCATCCTAATTAGCTTCTGATCATGCAACATTTTTATCTTTTCCTTACAGATTTTTGCATTCTCTTTACCTTTCTTTCTAATTTCTTAAAATTCATTCAACTGTAGTAATTTTTTCTCTACCACATATTTTAAATTATAATTAAATTCCTTGACTACCTAGTAAACTTTGTTTTCAAATTTTACTGGTAGGTGGTAGGCTTTTCCAAAAATTAGTCATATAAAGTAACAAACATACAGGGGTGACCCGACTCGCAATTATGTAGATATTTATGTTCTCGAATTTGGCCAAAACCTTGACCTATTTTATATTTAGCAGCTAGTGAGAACAAATATAATATTATAAAATTTATATTAATAGTTTTCTCATTAGGAGTACTACGCAAGTATACACATCGTTTCAAGTAATATAGAGTTTTCTTTAAAAACCAGTATTAATCCCACAAGGAAATTAAAGGAAAGAAGTAAATTTAGGAGTTTTAAATATGAATAAACTTTACTTAAGACTGCAAAAAATAATTAAAGTTTTATGCAATGAAATAAAGTTTATTAATTCCTACAAATGTAAGTTAAAAGTAAATGCAATTAGAAAATTCAAGATATATATAAAGAGACTTTCTGCTTGCAAATAATTCATAATCTGTGTATGATTTCAAATTTTTAGAGGTTTAACAATGGTATTGTGAAAAATAGGAGCATAACTATTCTTTACCTCTTCTGAGCAAAAGAACACTGGTTAATCTATAGTTGGTGTCGGCATGAATAGTAGTGTTGGGTAGGTTCTAGTCTCCCATTGCGCCCTCTCTATAAGACGTACCAGTGACCCTTAGTTCCAATCTCTAGACCAAATTGATAAAAAAAATCTAGCCTATTACCCTAGAAACATCAATTCTATGCCCATCAAATCTTATCTCCCTATCTATTTGCACTCCCCCTCGAACGATCACGATGACTCTTTCCAAAGTGAAATGTGACACTCAATAGTTAGAGAAATCTTAGCCCTCTCAATTTTTTAAGTTTCACAACAAATTTTAATAATAGAAGTGGCCAAATTGTGAAATAAATGAAGAACCAGGTGAAAATATCATCACAAATTTTTGAATTAGAAGAAGTTCTATTCAAGTCAAAATCACCTCTTGATTACTTCATATTGTAAGGAGAAAGAAGAAAACTACTCAGAACACATGGGATGTTTACCCAACCTTTAATGTTTCCTGACTTCTCTGACTTCACTCTCACAAGACTCATAAAACTCCAGAAATCATAAAGTCTCACAAAACCTTACTAAGGTGGCCGCCCACTCTATATGGGTGCCTCCCCTTCTTAAAATGACTCTAGAACTCTCCCAGCTTGTAGAATTAATCTATATATATAAAGCTTCTAAAATCACCAAGGGTTGTTTTATACATCTCTTCAAAATTTGACCTCATTCAATGGATCCTCTAAAAACTGACTCTGGCGCCTAGCCGCCAAAACTGTCATATCTAGGCACCAGCAAAAATCTTCATATGACGCCTAAGCGCCAGTTTTGCTAATTTTGACAATTTTTTTTTGTTTGGTCCATTTTTCTTCTTTTTGATGTATTTTTGATCATTTTTGCTCTTAAACTCTTTTTCTTCCACCTGCAACCAAAAACACACAAATTACATTTCATTAAAGCATAATAACCTAAAAAATAGGTATAAAATATGCATAAAAATAGGTAATTTTAAAGTGGATCAATTCCCCCAAACTTAAATGTTTCTTGTCCTCAAGTAACCCTTTTATTAAGTAAAACATCATAACATGTGATAGTGGGTTTCACTTAAAGATTCCTATAATTTTTGTCTAAAAATGTGATAATAAAACTTAAGCATATATTTTAATAAGTTAAGTTAGAACCAAAATATAAGGATACTCAATACTCAAGTATAAGAATTCTGATTTCTTATTCATTTAAAAAATAATTGTAATTTATCATGCTCAAATGTCTCATAAAAATCTAAAGAAAAGAATTTATATGAGGACTCTACTAATAAAGATACTAATACTTTCAAATTTTAAATAATCTGAAAAATATAAATAAATCTTTTTCCTTAAGTTGATTCAATTGAAACCAATTTTTGATTATGCATTTCCTCAAGCTTCTCCTCACTTATTTTTTTTACTTTTCTTTTCCTTTGATAAAAATAATGAAAAACACAATTCTAAACTTTCATACCAAACATCTTAACATTTTGAACTACCCGTTTCTACTAGAAAATTTGCTTTTGACTATTATAACATTATAGAATAAAAAATATAGTATTCTAAAGTTAACACCACATATCACAGACTATGTTAAAATAATTTTAGAAATATAGTTTATTTAGGACAAATAAAGTTTAGTTTTAAAAAGTTTTTCTCCCTTCCCTTAAAATTAAATTTTTAAATAATTAAAAGCAGTATAGTTCATAATAAGCATGAAGAAAGAGAAAATTTTAAGATTTGCTATACAATTTTTTGCCTTCACTAAATGTATGGAAAATCCATCGTGAAATCACAAAATTACTAAGCCAAAATATAGATCTAGCCTCAAGAAGATGAAATATGGTGGTTTGTGCCAAAAAAACTTGAAGTTTGGAGCACTAAGATGAACCTTAGGGCTATTTTTTGCAAAAAAAAGAGGAAGAAGAAGAAGCTTAAGCGTAAAAAATGACATGGATTCAGTTTAAATTGTTAAAATCTAGAGTTTTAGCTAGATCAGTTGAACCGGCGCCTAGGCACCATGCTGTGCTGGAGTCTGACGCATAGGCTCCAGTTCTGGTGCCTAGGTGCAAGACCCAAAATTTTTCATTCTTCAGATTTTAAGTGTAACACAACAAGTCTAAAGCCTTTAAACCAAAATTGCTCATTAAATCAATATCAAAACTCATGTTTATGATCTCTCCAACATCTTCTAACTTCCAATTGTTTAATTATAATTTTAATTTGAGATTAATTTCACCCTTCTAAAACATGATTTTCATAAGCATAACTTCATTAATAACTATCAAACAACAATACAACAGACACTATAAGAAATACAACAAACATACACAAGAAAACCAACATGCAATCAACTACTAAATAAAGTAGCACACAACTCAACTACTACTAAAGTAAACATGACAAATCAAACACACTTAATTCTATTTAAAATTCAATTGTTGTTGACTGAATTTTTGTTCCTCTGCTCAAATGTTGAAAATTTACGATCAAAGACATGAAAGAAAGGAGTGCGAAATAAATCCAAAACCATCTTCTCATCTATCAATTTGTTGTTACAATACATTGATACTTGAGAATCTTGATAACACGCCATGTGATTGAATTGAAGCTTCATTTGCCACTCCAAATGCTTATATTGATGACACATCTCATGTAATTTGTTGTGTAGTAATTAAAGCTCCTCTTCAATTCTTCCCAATTTCCTAGTCATCCTCTTTAAACTCAATGCTAGGAACCCATTGAAATAAGTTTGTGCATCTTTGTGCACAAAATTATCTCAATTTACCACACTATTGTTTGTACTCTCCATGGAAGCAAGAACTCAAACTCCTAAATTCCTTATCTAAGGAAAAATTTTCAAAGTTCTGGTGATTGGGGACAAAGATAGGAATGTTTAAAAAGAAAGAAGTCGAAAAAATTTCCCAGGGGTGGTTTTTTCCACAACCAACAACTGTGGTGCCTTGACACCAAATTCACTAGGCTCTGGTTCATAGGTGCCATTTTTGGCACCTAGGTGTCAGTGCCTTAGTGAACATTGTATCGCCTATTGTCGAATCTTTCAAGATCCAATCATGTTTAAATCCTTAAATAGTGTTTTAAATTGATACATTTACAATAGTTGGTCATAATACTGCATCTATAATAAACATTAATCGAACCATACAAATTATAGTGGGCTGCCACCCACCCAACACATGTTTTAACGATGTCAGCTTGCGTATCCAAATGTTTTACTTCGACTGACCCATAATCAAAGTTTCTTTATAAAAGGGCTTGTTCTTAGTAATATAAGGTTTTAACCTATGCCCATTTACTTTAATTATACGTTCAGTTTTTTGGATCTATAGTATCCACAAACCTATAAAGATAAACTTTTATCACAATAAATGGCCCCATCCATCTGGACTTAAGTTTTCTGGAAAATAATTTCAATCAAGTATTGTATAATAAAACCTCTAGTCAAGGCTAAAAATCTTTTCTTAAAATATTTTGATCAAGCAAATTTTCCATCTTTTCTTTATAATTTCTAGCATTTTCATAAGATTCATTCCTAATTTCCTCGAGCTCGTATAACTGTAATAACCATTTTTCTCCGAAATCCACTAAAATATATTATTAAATTATTTTATAGCTCAAGTAAACTTTATGTTCTAACTCAACAGGAAAATGATAAGCTTTTCCAAATTTGAGCATATAAGGTGACATTCCTATAGAAGTTCTATATTATAATGCAGATTCAAGTCTATCAGACCAATCAGTTCTATTAGGATTTACATTTTTTCCAATATTCTTTTAATTTCTTAATTTAATACTTCTACTAAACCACTAGTTTGAGGGTGATAAGCTGTGGTGATTCAATTTGTAATTCCATATTTATCAAAAAATGGGCTAATTCTAAAATTTTTAAAGTGACTTTTCCCATAAGTAATGATCACTCTTAGCATTCCAAATATAGCAAATATATTTTTGTTTAAAAATTTTGAAATACTCAGAGCATCATAATGCCGCAAAGTTACAGCTTCAATCCATTTAGACACATAATCCACAACTAATAAGATATAAATTTTTCTAGAAGATGGTACAAATGGTCTCATAAAATCTAAACCCCAAACATAAAAAATTTCAATTTCTAAAGTAAAATTTAGGGGCATTTCATCTCTTTTAGAAATATTTCCTACTCTCTGACATCGATCACAAGCTTTCACAAATATATTAACATCCTTAAACAATGTAGGCTAGTAAAATCTAGAGTGTAAAATTTTAAATGCAGTCTTATCCACTCCAAAGTGTCCCTCAAAATTGGATTTATGACAAAATTGGATTTATGACATTTTTGTATGATTTCCTGTGTTCATTAATTGGTACACATCTTTGAATGACCGAGTCTCAACATTTTTTATATAAATAAGGGTCATCCCAAAAGTTAAATCTTACATTGTAAATAAATTTCTTCTTCTAGTGGCTTGTTAGTTCATATGGTAAAAAACTACTAAGTAGTTAACTATATCTGCATACGAGGTATATGCCATTCAACAACATCATAAAGTTGTTCATCAGGAAAAATTTTTATTTATATCATCCTCAGTGTTCTATTTATTTTCTTGTTCAAGTCTTGACAGATGATCAACAATTTCATTATAAGCATCTTTCCTATCTACTATCTGAAAATCAAACACTTGCAAAAGAAGGACCCATCTGATTAATTTTGGTTTCACATCCTTCTCTGACATAAGATATTTAATAACAAAATGATCAGTGTGCACAATGCATATAGGTCCATTTTGATATGGTCTAAATTTATCAAAAATATTTACTATTGTCAATAACTCTTTTTTAGTTATTGTGTAATTAAATTGAGCTTTATTAAGAGTTTTTCTTGTATAATATACAACTTTAAAAATATTATCATATTTTTGTCCTAAAACAACCCCAATAGTGTAATCACTTGCATTACACATTAACTCAAATGGTTTTTCCTAGGCAGTTGAAAAAATGATAGATGCAGTGATTAATTTTTCCTTTAATAATTTGAAGGCATTTATGCAATTATCATTAAAATCAAAATTTGTTTCTTTTTCTAAGAGATGGCATAGAGGCTTAGCAATTTTTAAAAATTTATGTAATATACCTCCTGTAAAGTCCAACTTCTCCTAAAAAACTCTATACTGCTTTTACTGTTGTAGGAGGTTGTAATTCATTAATAACTTGAACTTTTGCTGTATCAATTTCCATGTCATTTTCAGAAATTTTATGTCCTAACACAATTCCTCATGTAACCATAAATTGTCATTTTTTCTAATTGAGAACTAAATTAGTTTCTTCATAGTGTCTTAGAACATTTGCTAAATGATCTAAACATGAATCAAAAGAGGTTCCAAAAATTGAGAAATTATCCATAAGAACTTCTATTCCTTACTTAATTAAGTCATAAAAAATAGACATCATACGCCTTTGGAAAGTTGCAGGTGCATTACATAAACCAAAAGATATTCTTCTGAAAGCAAAAGTCCCTAAAAAATTGTACATGTCATCTTTTCCTGATCTTTTGGAGAAATAATATCCATCCAAAAAGCATAAATAACGATGCCCAACGAGTCTATCTAATATTTGGTTCAAGAAAGGTAAGGGAAAGTAATCATTTCTAGTGGTGAGGTTTAGTTTTCTATAATAAATACAGATTCACCATCTAGTTACTTGTCTTATTAAAATCAATTCATTGCTTTCATTAACCACGAATGTCACTTCTCGTTTCTTAGGAACACACTGAATAGGAAAAACCCATGCACTATAAAAAATAGTATAAATAATTCCTGCATCTAACCAATTTAGTGTTTCTTTATTTATCACTTCTTTCGTTATTGGATGTAATCCTCTTTGTGGATCAGCCCTAGGTTTATGGTTATCTGCCATTAAAATTCTGCGCCTACAAATTGAAAGACTGATTCATTTAATATCAGCTAATATCCATCCAAAAGCTTTTTAATAACTTCTCAATGTCTCAAATAATTTTTTATTCCTGATCTTTTGTTAAATCTGAGGATACTATAATAAGTAAAGTTGATGAACTTCTTAAACATGCATACTTCAAATGCGTAGGAAGCACTTTCATTTCAAGTTCAAGAGGTTTTTCAATTGAAGGGATCAGAAAATTACTATTTTCAATAATATCCAAAATCATAAAATTTCCTGAACATAATTAGTATCCTTAGCATTTGTCTCATATGACTTTTCTTCAAAATCACTTTCAGTCTCGCTTTACAATTGTTTCAAATCTGATATAATATCATCTTTTTCCTCAGACATGACTTCACATCTTTCTTGGTAATGTTTAACAATCATATAATTAATAATATCCATCCTATAACATTTAACATGTTTTTCTTTAGCAGGATATTTCATTGACTTCAGAATATTAAATGTTACTTCATGCTCATTAACTCTCTTGGTTAATTCCCCTTTCTACAAATTAATCACAGTGCATCCAGTTGTAAGGAAAGGTCTCCCCAGAATAATAGGAATTTCTTTATCTTCTTCCATGTCTAGCACAATGNCTCTAAAACTCTCCCGACTTGTAGAATTAATCTATATATATAAAGCTTCTAAAATCACCAAGGAGACATCTCTTCAAAATTTGACCTCATTCAATGGATCCTCTAGAAACCGACTCTGGTGCCTAAGCGCCAAAACTGCCACATCTAAGCACCATAAAAAATCTTCATATGATGCCTAGGCCCCAGCTTTGCTGATTTTGACAATTTTTTTTGGTTTCGTCCATTTTGCTTCTTTTTGATGTATTTTTGCTCATTTTTTTTCTTAAACTCTTTTTCTTCCACCTACAACCAAAAACACACAGTCTACCTTTCATTAAAGCATAATAGCATAAAAAATGGGTATAAAATGTGCATAAAAATAGGTAATTTTAAAGTGCATCAATTCCCCCAAACTTAAATGTTTATTGTCCTCAAGTAACCCTTTTATTAAATAAAACATTACAACATGTGATAGTGGGTTTCACTTACAGATTCCTATATTTTTTGTCCTAAAAATGTGATAATAGAACTTAAGCATAATTTTTAATAATTTAGGTTAGAATTGAAATATAAGGATACTCAATACTCAAGTATAGGAATTCTAATTTCTTATTCATTTTGAAAATAATTGTAATTTATCATGCTCAAATGTCTCGTAAAAAATTAAAAGAAAAGAATTTATATGAGAACTCTACTAATAAAGATACTAATACTTTCAAATTTTAAATAATCTTAAAAATATAAATAAATCTTTTTCCTTAAGTTGACTCAATTGAAGCCAATTCTTGATTATGCATTTCCTCAAGCTTCTCCTCAATTTTTTTTTCTTTTCTTTTCCTTTGATAAAAATAATAAAAAACACAATTCTAAAATTTCATACCAAAAATGAACTACCCTTGCTACTAGAAAATTTGACTTATGACTATTATAACATTATAGAATCAAAAATATAGTTTTCNGCTTTTCTTTTCCTTTGATAAAAATAATAAAAAACACAATTCTAAAATTTCATACCAAAAATCTTAACATTTTGAACTACCCTTGCTACTAGAAAATTTGACTTATGACTATTATAACATTATAGAATCAAAAATATAGTTTTCTAAAGTTAACACCACATATCACAAGTTGTGTTAAAATAATTTTAGAAATATAGTTTATTGAGGACAAATAAAGTTTAGTTTTAAAAAGTTTTTCTCCCTTCCCTTAAAATTAAAATTTTAAATAATTAAAAGTAGTANGGTTGTGTTAAAATAATTTTAGAAATATAGTTTATTGAGGAAAAATAAAGTTTAGTTTTAAAAAGTTTTTCTCCCTTCCCTTAAAATTAAAATTTTAAATAATTAAAAGTAGTATAGTTTATAATAAGCATGAAGAAAGAGAAAAATTTAAGATTTGATATACAATTTTTGACCTTCACTAAATGTATGAAAAATTCATGGTGAAATCACAAAATTACTAAGCCAAAATGTAGATCTAACCTCAAGAAGATGAAATTTAGTGGTTTTATGCTAAAAAAAATTGAAGTTTGGAGCACTAAGATGAACCTTAATGCTATTTTTTGCAAAAAAAGAGGAAGAAGAAGAAGGTTTGGCATAAAAAATGACATGGATTCAATTTAAATTGTTAAAATCTAGAGTTTTAGTTGGTTCAATTGAACCGGCACCAAGGTGCCATGCTGTGCTAGAGTGACGCATAGGCGCCAGTTCTGGGGCCTAGGTGCCAGACCCGAAATTTTTCATTCTTAGGATTTTAAGTGTAACACAGCAAGTCTAAAGCCTTTAAATGAAAATTTCTCATTAAATCAATATCAAAACTCATGNAGAGGAAAAAGAAGAAGGTTTGGCGTAAAAAAATGACATGGATTCAATTTAAATTGTTAAACTTTAGAGTTTTAGTTGGTTCAATTGAACCGGCACTGAGGTGCCATGCTGTGCTAGAGTCTGACGCATAGGCGCCAGTTCTGGGGCCTAGGTGCCAGACCCGAAATTTTTCATTCTTTGGGTTTTAAGTGTAACACAGCAAGTCTAAAGCCTTTAAATGAAAATTTCTCATTAAATCAATATCAAAACTCATGTTTATGATCTCTCCAACATCTTCTAACTTCCAATTGTTCAATTATAATTTTAATTTAAGATTAATTCCACCCTTCTAAAACATGATTTTCATAAACATAACTTCATTAATAACTATAAAACAATAATACAACGGACACTATAAGAAATACAACAAACATACACAAGCAAACCAACATGCAATCAACTACTAAATAAAGTAGCACACAACTCAACTACTTCTAAAGTAAACATGACAAATCAAACACACTTAATTTTATTTAAACTTCAATGGTTGTTGACTGAATTTTCGTCCCTCTTCTCAAATGTTGAAAAGTTACGATCAAAGACATGAAAGAAAGGGGTGCGAGGGAAATCCATAACCATCTTCTCATCTACAATTTGTTGTTACAATACATTGATACTTGAGAATCCTGATAACACGCTATGTGATTGAATTGAAGCTACATTTTCCACTCCAAATGCTCATATTGATGATACATCTCATGTAATTTGTTGTGTGGTAATGAAAGTTCCTCTTCAATTCTTCCCAATTTGATAGTCATCCTCTTTAAACTCAATGCTAGGAACCCATTAAAATAAGTTTGGGCATCTTAGTGCACAAACTTATCTCCATTTCCCACACCATTGTTTGTATTCTCCATGGAAGCAAGAACTCAAACTCCTAAATTTCTTATCTCAGGAAAAATTTTCAACGTTCTGGTGATTGGGGAAAAAGATAGGAATGTTTAAAAAGAAAGAAGTGGAAAAAAATGCCCAGGGGTGGTTTTTTCTACAACCAACAACAGTGGTGCCTTAGCACCAAATTCACTAAGCTCTGGCGCGTAGGCGCCTATCAGTGCCTCAGTGAACACTATATCACCTATTGTAGAATCTTTCAAGATCCAATCATGTTTAAATCTTTAAATAGTGTNGGTGAAACGATCACGCAAATAGCTTGGAAGATATGAGGATTTACTTTGTGACAAATGAGAACTTCGAAATCCTAAGACGAGTTAGGGCTTATATTATATAACAGGGCTATACAAAGGCCTAAAGAAGAATCCTAAGACGAGTTAGGGCTTATATTGTATAGCAGGGCTATGCAAAGGCCTAAAGATAAAATCTCGAAATCCTAAGATGAGTTAGGGCTTATATTATATAGCAGGGCTATACAAAGGCCTAAAGATAAGTCCTAAGACGAGTTAGGGCTTATATTGTATAGTAGGGCTATGCAAAGGCCTAAAGATAAGGTGATTTACGTTGCATAAGCAAGCAACCTCGAAGTCTTATGGCTTTGTTGTTTAAGTCTAAAGAATGAGTTAGGGCTTATATTATATAACAGGGCTATACAAAGGCCTAAAGATAAGGTGAGGATTTATGAGTTAGGGCTTATATTGTATAGCAGGGCTATACAAAGGCCTAAAGATAAGGTGAGGATTTAATTGCATAAGCAAACAAACTTGAAGTCCTATTACTTTGTTGTTTAATTCTAAGGAAGGAAGATTGGTTTAGCTGGGGAAGACAGGTTTTGCTGTTGAAGATGGCAGTGCTATAAGGAAGGAAGATTGGTTTAGCTGGGGAAGACATGTTTTGCTGTTGAAGATGGCCGTGCTGTACCATGCTAGCTCCTTGTTGTGACGAGTTCGAGTTTTCTAGTGTGTCAAGTTATAATGTCAAATCAAGTGGCCCTATGATTGAAGTTCATTAAATTTTATGAGGGCATATTAAAGTTGATTAGGGCAACAATGGTTAGGATCCTACGGTTCCCTCATTCCGGCACCACTATTTTCTATCAGATTCACTTAGTCCAAATGAACTTTCTAAACTGAACTTAATGAGTTCCACAATTTCATTTAAATCGTGGGAAGCCTCGTTAGCAACCGTAGGTTACGTCATCTGAGAGATTCCTGATCATCTGATAGTGACATCTTAATTTAGAAGTTGTGGTTTTGTGTGATGTTTGTGATTAAATTTTGAGTTGTTTTATATTTTTAATGTTGTGGCAGTGANAAAACTTTAAGTGATCATGATTCATGATTTGGGTTTTATTTGAAAATCAAAATAATGGTATTAAATTGATTAATTGTTGACTTCAAAAGTCATACCCCTAAGTTCAGGATCATTTAATTTTAATAAACTTCCAAATTTTTGATGATTTAAAAAAAAATTATTAACCTAATTAAGAAAGTGGAGTTAGTTTCTACCAATTGACCCCTTCTGTTTCAAGCATCAATTAAATTGATTAAGATCAGAGGTTACCCATTCCCGTCCTTGACTTAAGCCTAAATGTTAATTTAAGGCTAAATTTCTAAAATTATACATTTGCCCCTAAGACTTTAACACCTCATAATTTGTCAAATTCAATTTAAATGACTTTGAAGTTTTTATCCTACCTCAGTCATGGGTTAGTTGAGACATCAGAGGAGAAAATGTGATTTTTCAAAATTTAATTTAATTTATTTAATTATTTTAATGCAAAAATAGGTTTTTTTCAAAGAAAATTTCTAACTTAACCAAGGTAAATTCTAATCCCTTGAAACTTTTACTGAAGGTGGAGCTAGACTAGAAAAGCCTTTGGACAAAATCTCATGATTTTTTGAATTCTTTTTTATTTATTAGAATTATTTCAAGTTCTAGGTTATTTAATAAAAATAAATTATTTTAGGTGGCGAAAATTAAGTTTTGTATTTTTGAAAAATCTCCCTAATGTAAGAGGACTCAGAGGAGCAATTTTTTTTATTTTTTTGATTTTTATTTTATTTATTGGAAATATTTTAATGAAAACTCATTTTTAGCCTTAAAAAAAATTATTTTTAAGCTTTGAAATTAAATATCTTTATTTAGAAAATCAGGAAAAATATTCTAATTATTCTTAAGTGATTAGGAAGCAATTTAGAACATTTCCATGAGTTTTATTACTTTTGAGGTTTTTATGAATTTTTAATTATTTAAATATTTAAAATAGGCTAAAAATCAAGTTTTTTATTTTAAATATAATTCTATTTTATATAAAATATCCTTGATCACAAAGAACTCAAAAAACTAAATTTTATAATTTCTTGAGTTATATTTTGATTTTTAAAAAATCATTTAATTGCCAAAAGTAGTATTTATCTTTAAAAATCAACTTAAGTTGTCAAATGAACTCAAAATATTTTGAAATTTTTAGAGTGGAATTTATCTTTAAAAATCAATTTAAGTTATTAAATGAACTCAAAATATTTTGAAACTTTTATGGATGAGTTCTCTAGATCATAAACCACAGTGGAGATTAAAAATCAAGTCATTTAAATGTTTATATTTTCCAAAATTAATTATTTTCAAGTTCTCTAGATCATAAATCACAGTGGAGATAAAAAATCAAGTCATTTAAATGTTTAAATTTCTCCTCTGGATCATAAATTATAGTGGAGATCAAAAATCAAGTCATTTAAATGTTTATATTTTCCAAAATTCCACAGTGGAGATTAAAATTCAAGTCATTTAAATGTTTATATTTTCCAAAATTAATTATTTTAGTAATTTGGTGTTTGTTAAATTTAAGGATATTTTAAATGACTTGACCCATGAAATTATTTCCAAAAACTTTTCTAGTCATTGTGGACCTTCCAAAATTTTCTTAGGATTTCCTAATCAATATGCTAATTTCCATGATTATTTTAAAGAAATAATGTGGAATAACTTGAAAAATATAGGTCTCTGTATAGGGACCTTCTCTGACTTTGGAAAAATCATAGAATACTTCCCCCGACAGAGGCTACAATATGTCAAGTATAGGAATCTTTTCTGACTTTGAAAAAATCAGAGGATATTTCCCTTGATAGAGGCTACAACATGCCAAAATTTCAGGCCAAGGTGATGTGCCAATATGCATGGAGAATCAAATAATTCAAAATAGTGTTTAATTAAATAAAAATAAAATATGCATAAAATGGTCTTGAAATTTTTTTCACATTGTTCTCCTTTATTCACTAGACAAGAGGGCATTTTTATTTTATTTTTGTGATTTTTCTACACAATGTTATGAATTTTCTAAGTTAAGGGTGTTTAAATAAATAAGGAAAGCCCTATTTATCTATTTAAACCGCGCGTGCCACCTCATCCTACGACGGCTCCGAAGGCATGCATGGCACGCTCTGGTTGGACGCTGCCATCCACGTAGCTTGCTGACTCGACCCGCTGTTTATGTCCTGAGGCGTCGTCCGGCTCTATCTTGACCATCCATGTGATACACATGCGATCGGACGGCTCCCCGTCATCATCCCTGATAGAATGATCCCGTGACCGTCCACACTAAAACCCTAAGATCTCAACCTGGACTCAACCAAATCACCTCAGGTTTGATCCTATGGACTTGTCTAAGTGAGACGAACATATCCATACGGTAATCATGCAATTAAATTAAGCCTTATTAAATGGAAGAATCAAAGTAGGCTCGGGATGAGGTTAGGCTTTATACCTTTACTCTGAGAAGTGAAGCTTCGATCAGAGGGGTTCGACACGTTCGTTGGGTTCCAAGAAGGCTAGGGATTAAGTCCCTTGTTGTGGTGCAAGGCCTAGGTATGAATTTGATCACGACCGGATTTGGGTGTTGGTCTAAAGCTATGGTAGAGGCTCTGTGGGAGGGGGATTTTATGGGGTTTTGGCTTCTTTCACTATTGTGAAGGTGTGGGTGAAATTAATTTGAGTTTGGTGGACTGTGGAGGTGTGTTGGGTTCTGTCCTGGTTTCCGGCAAGGTTTCAAGCTCAAAATTGAGCTCCGACAATGGGACTTGGTGAGGGAAAATGGTCAGAATGCACTGAGGGGATCTTAGGGAAGCTAAGTGTGAAGTTTTGAAAGGCATCTCTAGGAAAATTTCAGCACACCTTCCATGGAGGTGGGAGGTGAGTTTTTATAAAAATGGGCATGGGGTGGCTCTTAGGGCACAAGTTTGGGTGCACTGTGGTGCTTACGTGGAGGGCAGAAGAGCTCTTCAATTTGATTTGGATGAGCTGGCCTCTAGGTTTGATTTGGGTGAGGTTCCATGGGGTGGTTCTCGGTTTTGAGATTTTCTGGCCATTAGGCTAGCCGGCCGACCAGGGGGAGGTGGCTAGGAGCTCAGGGAACCTAGAGGAATCCATCACAAAAATTTAATGCAATTGTGCTTTGATTTAGCAAAGATATCTTAAGCATGTGCATTTTTGAAAATAATATCCCTTAATTTGGGGGACCTTTGGTCCATGGCTTGATTTAGGTGGCTTCATGGTGTTTGGACTGGTCACTAAGTCCAACTAATGGCTGGGGTGGAGTTAATTTGGTGAATAGACTGGTCACTAAGTCCAACTAATGGCTGTGGTGGAGTTAATTTGGTGACTTTAGGGTGGTTATGTCACATTTAGTGCATGGGTCCAAGTGGGTGCAAATGATCAAAACATGGGTTTGGGCTAGGTTATTCATGTCAATTGGACCAAATAAATGTTGCATTTGGTGTAGATGATCATAAGGAACAACTTTGATGAAGAATGGAAATGGTTTTGAGTTCAATTGAAGGGTCAATTTGAGGGAATTTTGAACCTTAATGATTTTAGTTATGTTGGGCTAGGTTTGGGTCTAGCTTGGGTTAGCATTGGGCTATGTCCAAATTGATTGTTGTAAATGGTCAATAGGGACCACATGAAGAGTTTTCAACATGAATTGCATACCAGTTTTGAGGTTAAGGCAATCAATTAGGTCAAATTTAGGGACTTAGCCAATTTAGGGCAAAATTTGGGAATTTTGGATTTAGGCCAAAGTCAAATGGATATGAGGCTTCACCAAGGCTAATTGATGGTTAATTTTGATATATAGGAATGTTATCAAGATTTTGCAACATTAATTGGGGCCAATTGACTAGGCTATGGGTTCTGTGAGATTATGTCATATGTTCAAAATTGGGGCTTTAACCTAACTCAAAATTGGGTTCAAATCATGGACCAATTGAGCTTGGATTTGATTTAATTTGGTCATATGAAAATTGAATTTGTGTTTAGGATTTAAATTGAGGTCAAATTGATGGATCTTTGAATTGAATATGGGGAAATTT
The DNA here is from genome assembly GCA_002079205.1 of Phalaenopsis hybrid cultivar. Classification (NCBI taxonomy): domain Eukaryota; kingdom Viridiplantae; phylum Streptophyta; class Magnoliopsida; order Asparagales; family Orchidaceae; genus Phalaenopsis; species Phalaenopsis hybrid cultivar. The sequence goes on from JXCR01146507.1 coordinate 33,055, forward strand.
GGGTCTTTAAAGGCAAATTTGGGGGTTTTGGTTAAAGATGATCAAATTGGTCAAATTGGGTCATGTGGTAGTTGAGAGAAATGAAATTGGGAATATTTAAAATTTATTGGGATTTTCTGGGAATTTTTGGAATTTTTGAAATTTTGTGTCCAAGAGGGGTATTTTGGTAATTTGGGGGTGTTTTAGGGTAAAAGGCCAAGATGGGTATTTTGGTAAGAGTTGAGGTACCAGCATCACCAACAAGCTATGGAACAATGAAAACCCTATTTTGGGTCCTCTACATAGTGGTCTTAGCAAAACGATAGCCCTAGGGCTATTAGGTTAAGGGGATTATCTACATGAGTATCCCAAAAGATCAAGGGATATAGGCTAGAAATTTGAGTTTAGGGTTGCAAGTGAATGTGGGTGTATATAAGTGTAGTGAGTGTAGTGAATGCCTTAGCTCCAGACCAACACCCAGGGTTAACCTTAAGGTCCAACGGTCATAAGGGTGACTCATCTTGAGTTTCCCCCATAGTGATCCCACCTACTAAATGCTAGAGGTTAGGACCAATATGTGGAACTTCAAGTTGAGTAAAGAAGAGGGTAGAATTTCTAATGGTGAGGGCTCCGTGTCTAGTTTTCTAAGAATAGTCAATAAAAAAATCATATGACTAGACCTTAGGCTACTAAAAGGGAAAAACTAAACCTCAACCAAAAGTGAGGTCAACAAANGGTCATAAGGGTGACTCATCTTGAGTTTCCCCCATAGTGATCCCACCTACTAAATGCTAGAGGTTAGGACCAATATGTGGAACTTCAAGTTGAGTAAAGAAGAGGGTAGAATTTCTAATGGTGAGGGCTCCGTGTCTAGTTTTCTAAGAATAGTCAATAAAAAAATCATATGACTAGACCTTAGGCTACTAAAAGGGAAAAACTAAACCTCAACCAAAAGTGAGGTCAACAAATGGACCCCCAATAAGTAGGGTGTGCTGGGTAAGTACACCGCGCGTATTGGTGTTGACCGATGTGATGAGCGAAAACCAATACAACTTCTAAGTCAACAGTCCCAAAAACATGTGTAGGGTCGTGTGTGTGATTTGTTTCTGCAGGGGAATTAGCAGGTGTGTGTTTAATCAAATTGAGAAGTAGGGACTCTCGCTGGAGATTAGAGAGTGGACTTTGAGTTATTAAATTTCAAAGATTTCCAAAGGATGGGAGTCATAATGTAAGTGTTGAACCCGAGGTGGGAATTAAAATTCAGATATCAATTCAAAAAGAGAGAGAGAGAGAGAGTCGGAGTGTAAGGACCGACCTCGAATGTAATGAATCAGAAATGTAGGACTGATTCAGAAATGAGAATTGAAATGTAGGTCAATTCTCAAAAGAGAGTGTCAGAATGTAAGGACTGACCTCAAATATAATGAATCAGAAAAGTAGGACTGATTCGGAAAAAAGAATTGAAATGTAGGTCAATTTGTAAAAGAGAGTGTCAGAATGTAAGGACCGACCTCAAATGTAATGAATCAGAGGTGTAGGACTGATTCGGGACTGAGAATTGAAATGTAAGTATCAATTCAAAGATGAGAGAATTGAAATGTAAGTATCAATTCACAGGTGAGAATTGAAATGTAAATATCAATCCGAAGATGACAGAATTGAAATGTAAGTATCAATTCAAAGATGTGAGAATTGAAATGTAACTATCAATCCAAAGATCAGAGAATTGAAATGTAAGTATCAATTCAAAGATGTGAGAATTGAGATGTAAATGTCAATCCAAAGATGAGAGAATTGAAATGTAAGTATCAATTCAAAGATGTGAGAATTAAAATATAAATATCAATCCGAAGATGAGAGAATTGAAATGTAAGTATCAATTCGAAGATGTGAGAATTGAAATGTAAGTATCAATTCAAATATGTGAGAGCTGAAATGTAAGTATCGACCTCAAAAGTGAGAATCAGAATTTTGGTACTGATTCGAAAATGAGAATTAAAATTTCCAAAGCTTATGGTGTTGAATTTGCAGAAGTGTGTCATGTGAAAATGTTGATTTTATTGAAAAAGATTTGTAGAGCTTTGTGGAGTTTTGTGCAGAAAGAAAAATTCTACGGGGATGTGAAGAGAGTTGAGGTAGATAACGATGGTTGTGTTGCACGCACAAAGAGTAGGAAATTCTGAAAACGGAAGCATCCACTCAGCAGGTTTATTTCATTTTCTTGTTGTTTTCATCACATTTAATTTTTCAAAAATGTGTTTTTAAAGTTTTAATTTTAATTGGTTGATTTTTAAAAGATATTTGTTTTGTTATTCATTCATTTATGATTATTTTTCATTTGTGTTTTATTTATTATTGAAGATTTGTTGTTTCGTTCTTTGTTCATTAAAATTTTGAACCATCGCATGGTTCTGGCTTTCATCCATCGCACAAAAAGGCAACTGACAAAAAAACACAATTTGAGAGAAATTTCCATTAATTTGCCCCAAAAAGGGATACCATAAATCCGACATAGGCTAATGCCTCAAAAGGTACATCATGTAATCCATGCTGAAATACATTGAGAATCATCTCATGATATGAATACACTGTAGATTTCATAAATCAGATACATGTCATGCTGTTAAAAGAAAGCAAGTGAACCCTCTGTACCAGGTATGTTGAGCTCCCGATCAAGCAAACCTTCTAAGTCATGCTCCAAGATAAGAGTTCCCTTCGCATGTGCTTAGAGTTACAACCTTCTCATAGCTCGTATAGAAACAACAACTCCAATTCTGGGTCCTGCTGGAATCCATACGGTATTTTACTGTCGTCCATTCTGCGGAAGGTTACAGACACCCTATGGTGTCGCACTCCTGGAATGCAGTGCTTGGCAATGTCTGCACCGTTGCCCTTCAGGACAAGTACTGAACCAACTGGAAGAGGAATCTCCACAGCTCCTCTGAATTCACTAGGGCTGACTATATCGATTTCTTTTCCAAATAGATTATTACTTTTACTCATGGACGAGATCGTGCAGGAAGGTCTCAAAAAATCATGATAGTCGATGTGTGGGGGGATGCAGTCACCTTCTTCATAAATGTTAATAATGAAACTGTTGGGATTGCAAGTAGCGGGTAGAATATTCCACTTGACCATTCTCTTGATCATCCATTTTATCATCGGTGATAACAAATTCACCTGGTCATATATGAGGATCCCAGGCGGAATCCCCTATCTGTCGTTCGTAAAATTGTAGCAACAGCCGCATTGGATGGTGATTCTTCCCTTTCCCCTCATCCATTTCTTCGGCTCGGAATATGTCCTCTCCATGAGAAGGCCCGCTCGACCCATATCTCTTAAATCAAAGATGTAGTCCAGAATGATTCTTTCATCAGTTTCAGAGAAATCCCTGGTATATAGCTCCAGGCCTTCGAATATGTTGACGAACTTTTTCTGAACTTCTTCATAGAACTAGAATTCTCTTTTATTTACTCTGTTTATCTTGTAGTATTCTACCATATCAGGGGTTGGCAGCTGTCGTGGGCATTCCTTCCTTCGGGCCTCGGCGGGAACCCAAACTGGTGTTGGTCGATCAGGAATATGAGATTCAGCCTCTAGTGGGATGTATGATCATGGGCTCCATGGCGCGCGCTGATCCGTCCCCAGTGGGACATATGGTTCATTTGTCGAGAAGTCTGGAGTCGGAGACTCGTTGGTGCTTGAAGTGTATTCTTCTAATGTACTGAAATGTTGTAGATGCAGAACATTGCAGTCCGGGCTTTCTACAAATGCACCTGTGACTAATGTCCTGACCGGTACCTCAACATTGCATGTTGGGCAACCCCTACATAAGATATCTGGAACTAGGAGCACATCTGATTCTGTCACAAATCCTGACTCTTCATCTGTAGTAGGTAAGCTGGTAAAAGTTTCTCTTAGATTTGAGTTGTAAATATGTCCCTCAGGAATGATGGTAAGACAACTGCTCACGTCTCTCTGGCGTTTGCGTGCCTGTCGCAGAAAGGCTCTCTGTTTCTTTCAGTTGGCATTTCTGCGCTGCATCCTGTGGAGCGGAGTATTCGGTAATTGTTCATTACGGGCGGTTATCAGGTCCCTTGCTGGAGTAGCTGCCATGGAGGGCAGATGGCTGGGCCCCTCCATTGGATCTTGTTCCGCTATCACATTTTTACCTTTGCAAGACACATTGTCTTGAGTGGTCACCCTCAACAGTGAAGGCAGTCCCTCCTTTTCTTTATTGCTGACTACATCCATTAGAGGACCCTCGTAGTCCATATCAACTTGGTTGAAATCCACGTTGAAATCTATGACACCTCCTTGCGGCGCCATCTTGTCATTCAATGCGAGGTTCCAGCCATCTTGGAAGACAAAGATCAGCCTCTGTCCTGACATTTTTCTACAGACGACAGGAAAAATGTCAGTGGGCCGAAGCTTGGCATGAACAAGAATAAAACAAAGTATTTATTAAAGTAAATTTTAGTTTGTTTTGGTGAAGAGAATTATTCATTTTATGTGTGAGTTTCTTTTAATTTAGTAGGGTATTTAAATTCAAAAGTAGAAAAGAGAACGTGTGAAGTTCAAAAATCTTCTCAAAATTTTCATTATATTGAGGTTAATTACAAAATTTGGACTCGATCATAGACATTTGGCCACATAGATAACCTTAAAACAATCAAAGTTTCAAAGTTTTCAAAGCAAGCAGAGGCAAGTAGAGGTAAGCGACATTAAGCAGCATCAGGTTGTGTAATAGGTTTTCAGGTATCGTCCATTTATCGGTAACATGGGTCTTTCACCTCGGAAGTCCACTAACTGATAGGCTCCTCCTGCATAGACCTTCTCAACGACAAATGGTCCCTCCCAAGTTGGCTTGAACTTCCCACCTATTTTGCGGCGAGCAAGAATAAGCCTTTTGAGCATAAGTACAAGGTCACCAATTTTGAAAGTCCTTGGGCGGACCAATTTGTCACGGGCTTGTACCATCTTTGCCTGGTAGAGCTCTAAATGTTGTTGTGCTTCCAATAGTTTTCCCTCGAGACTCTCCAGTTCTTCAAGTCTGAATTTTGCACTTTCTCCCATTGTGAGTTGGTTGGCAACGACGACTCTAAGAGATGGTTTCTGGATTTCTAGCGGTAGCACAGCCTCGGTCCCGTACACGAGCATATAAAGTGTACATTGAGTGGGAGTCCTGAAAGTCGTCCGGTAGGCCCACAAGGCTTCTAACAGTTTGTTGTGCCAATCTCTTTTATTTTCACCCAATGTTTTCTTCAAAATCTGTACCAGTGTCTTGTTGAAAGCTTCAGCCAGACCAATTGCTCTGGGATAGTAAATTATAGAGTATCTCCAATCTATTCTATGTCTTCTGACGAAATTGTTGATCTTTGTACTATCGGCACTATTTTTAGTGTAGGGTTTGCCCGTAAGAAGCTGTCGGTTATCAGAATTGAAATCCCATTGCACGCTTCGGAAGGACGTTTTTTTTTTTAAATTAGTTTTGAAAAAGATGAAGTCAAACTGACCCCATAATTTTCATAGTTTAGATGAAAGAGCGCTTTACCTCAAATCTTGTATCTATCCCGAAGTATGAACACAAGAATTGAGGGTGAGGCTCGATCAAATAAACTAAAGAAAGTTATGACATCCGTTTTGGTCTACGAAACCAACACATTGGCCGACAAGTTCCCTTATTTAATATAAGGAATTAAATAGAGTTTATATTATGCTGGGTTCGGGAAAAGCTTCCTATAAGGGCAAGCCCCTATAGTTAATTACATCTTAGATAACTGAAGTTACCTAAGAATACTCCTAATAAAAATCAAGAAAAATTACCTTCAAGGAGTTCAAATGGTAAGGACATTTCAAAGATATCGG
>JXCR01146508.1:2837-59109 GCA_002079205.1 Phalaenopsis hybrid cultivar
TATAAGAATTTTGTTGTGTCAAATAGGAGCAATAATATTCTTTACCCTTATTAGAGATGTTATAAAGAACATTGGCTAATTTAAAGTTTGAATAGTCTTAAAGATGGGCAAGGTAGAGAAGATACTAGCTCTCACTCAAGAGTTTCCTCTCTCCCTCCACTTGGGGGCTAACATCTTATATCAAAACCTAAAACTATAAACCAAATTGGTGGCTTTAGCCTATCACTCTAAAGTCCTCTAATTCTACACCCTTCAAAATTTATTTCCCTATTTACTTACACTCAAGCATTTGAATTACATTCTCATCTATAAAATCTCATGTGATTCTTACCATTAGTTGACTAAGATAATACCATCTCATATCTTACATGTTCTCACAACAAATATTAACATCTTAATTGGCCAAATGAAGAAGTAAATGAAGTACAAGGTTAAAAATCATCACAACTTATTCCAACATTAAAGATTAATTCTTCACTCAACTTCCATCCAACACTTAATCACTTAGCATTTTAACAAAAAAGATAAATAAATCTACTCAGAATTCATGAAAAAATTACAACCACATTTAAGTTTGAAACTAGAAAGTATGCAAAAAAATAAGAAGTCTAAATTAAAATCAAATGTACTCATAAAGATAATAACTTATCTCAATTCCTCACAACCAAACTCTTGAAGTTATTTTGAATCTCTTCTCTTACTTTCTCTTATAATACTTTATACTCACACACTACAACTCCTCTCTTCTTCTCTCTAAAAGTACTTTAATTAATCTATGAGAGAGGCGTCGGTGGCGTGGCTATGGTGGGCATGTAGGAGTTTCTCTAGGGCGCTGTGGGGCTGTGTGTGAGATAGTAGTCTTGAACCAAATCCAAGTCTTCTTTTATAATTTTCCAAAAGGCACCTTTGCATCTCTTCAAAATGTTTTCACATTTAATGAATCTTCCAAGAGTTACCTCCTTTCAGAAGCCAATTGAAGGTGTTTCCATGTCCATTAACCATTTCCCACATTTTCATCAAGAGTTACTTCAAACACCTCTTCAAAAATTTGTCCAAATTCATTAAATCACCAAGTAACTACCTCTGGTGCTTAAGCGCGAGGTATTTCGCGCTTAGGCCTGACCTTCTCGATTTTACTAACGCTAAGGTGCCAAAATTCTTTTGCACACCTTTTTCATTTTTGCTTCAAATTTGATCCTTTTTCACTCCTTTCATCACTTTTCATCCATTTGACTCTACCAGAAAGAAAAACACACAATTACCTTCCATTAAAGCACAATATCTCAAAAATAGGTATAAATATGTGTACATAAATGCTCTATATTTTAGGTGTATCAATAGCCATCAAATTAAAAAGTTCATTTATGATTCAAATTTTTTACTTTTGGAATGAAGCTTATTTATATAAACAATGTAAGGACTTAATTATTTAAAGATGTGTACCATTAAGAGAAAGTCAAAAAATTATTAAAAAAAGTCATAAATCAAAATTTGGGGGACATTTTAGAGTGGATAAAACTGTATTTAAGATTTTACAATCTAGAATTTATTGGTTTACTTTATTTAGGGATGTTAATAATTATATAAAAATATGTGATCGATGTCAGATAGTAGGCAATATTTCTAGAAGAGATGAAATGCCCCTAAATTTTACTCTTGAAGTTGAAACCTTTGATGTTTGGGGATTAGATTTCATGAGACCATTTGTACCATCTCTTAAAAAATTTATATTTTAATAGCCATGGATTATGTTTCTAAATGGATTGAAGCAGTTTCTTTACCTTGTTGTGATTCTAAAAGTGTAGAAAAACTTTTAAGAAAGAATATTTTCATAAGATTTGGAATTCCATGAGTTATCATTACAAATGGGGGAAGTCATTTTAGGAAAAGAATGATTGAACATTAACTCAAAAATTTTGGATTAAACATCATATTGCCACAACTTATCATCCTCAAACTAGTGGTTTAGCAGAAGTATCCAATCAATAAATTAAAAAAATATTAGAAAAAAATGGTAAATTCTTAAAGGACTGATTGGTCTGCTAGACTTGATAATGCTTTATAGGCCTATAGGAGTGCTTATAAAGCACATATAGGAATGACACCATATAGGATCATGCATGGAAAAGTGTGTCACTTGCCAATTAAGTTGGAACATAAAGCATACTGGGCAATTAAAGAGTTTAATTATAATTTGAAAGATGTTGGAGAGAAGTGATTATTGCAATTAAATGAGATTGATTAATTGAGAAATGAAGCTTATGAGAATGCCAAAATTTATAAGGAGAAAACAAAATTTAGGCATGANCTGCTTATAAAGCACATATAGGAATGACACCATATAGGATCATGTATGGAAAAGTGTGTCACTTGCCAGTTAAGTTGGAACATAAAGCTTACTGGGCAATTAAAGAGTTTAATTATAATTTGAAAGATGTTGGAGAGAAGCGATTATTGCAATTAAATGGATTGATTAATTGAGAAATGAAGCTTATGAGAATGCCAAAATTTATAAGGAGAAAACAAAATTTAGGCTTGATTAGAAAATTTTGAAAAAACATTTTGAGCTTGGGCTAGAACTATTGCTTTATAATTTGAGATTGAAATTATTCCAGGAAAACATAAATCTAGGTGGTCAGGACCATTTATTGTGGTAAGAAAAATATCTATATGAAGCTATTGATATTGAAGATCTAAAAATTGGGAGAGTGATTAAGGTAAACAGACACAGATTAAAAGCTTACATAAGTGGAGAGGGTCATGCATTTGAAGAGTTCCAAATGTTGGGCCAAACCTAGTTAAAACATTAGTTATGTTGGGCTGATGTCATTAAACCAAGCGCTTTGTGGGTGGCAACCCATAGTTATCGATGTAATTTGGATTTGAATTGCTATTGTGATGAGTTCTATATAGTGATTGTGATTCTTATACAATTTTGTTGGCACAAAATATTATTATATTAAAGGANCCACTACACCCGGGCGCCGGTGTAGCGGCCCTTGCACACTTTTCACTGTATTCAGGCTATACAACGCGTTGCTTCTAGGGGACACCCTACCACTTACACAATGATCAAAAGGATTCATGTCATGATTTTTTCGACAAGTTTTACGCTGGTTGTCCACTACCTNTAGAGCCAAACGGAGCAAAATAGTGGTGCTGTTGTAGGGTGGCATAAGATGCGCCAAACCGTCGCATGATTCACCATTTGACAGAGAGCTAGCACAAGATGCACCAAAGACAACTTTTTTGTGGATTAAAGGTGTTTTGAGATGAATTTTGCATGAATTTTGAAAGGGACACTTGTTCTAAACACCCTTTAGAGTGATTTAATGCATCTAGACACTTTGGAAGGTTCTTTTATGAAGGGATATGTCTTTTGAATGAATGGACATGTCTTTTGAATTCAAAAAGGTTGACTTTTGGAGAGAATTTTGGGGGGAATTTTGAATTCTTCTTGAAGGGAGGCAGCCTTTTGTAAAAGAGAGGGAAGTCTAGGGCTCGAAGAAAAGTTNGGCTGGCTGTCCACTACCTAACGCAACCCTCCACTTTTCTCATACGGGCTTGGGACCGGCAACGACAGTGTTATTTGTAAGATGAAGGTAATATAAATAAAATATCTTTTTCCTTANATACCTCAAAAACCTCTTTGAAATTTGTGAAACTAACTTTACTCGTGTAGTAACTTCAAATGGTACTTAAGCGCCAGGTCTCGACGCTTAGGCGTAGCCTTCTCTATTTAACCAATACTTAAGCGTCGGATCTGGTTGCTAACTTTATGATTGCAGGAGGAATAGTTTTAGAGCATAAAATTTTTGAAAAAGACATGGAAGTTGATCCAGCAAAAAATTAGGTTATTGTCGAATTGCCACCACCACGAGTGTGAAGGGAATAAGAAGTTTTCTAGGACATGTTGGTTTTTACATATGTTATATGAAAGATCTTTCAAAATTTCCAAGCCTTTATGTCAACTCTTAGAGAAAGATCCCAAAATTGATTTTAATAATGAATTCATATATGCCTTCAACTTATTAAAGGAGAAACCAATCAGTACACCAATTATTGTTTAACCTTATTGGTCAAAACCTTCTGAATTAATATGTGATGCTAGTGATTATGTTGTAGATGTTGTTTTAGGATAGAGTTATGACAAAAAGTTTAAAGTGATATACTATGCTAGTAAAACCCTCAATTAGGATCAAATTAATTACACCTCCACTCTAAAGGAATTATTAGTTTTAGTGTTTGCTTTTGATAAATTTAGATCTCATCTTATTGAAACCAAATGTAATGTGCATATTGATCATTCTGTTATAAAGTATTTAATGATGAAGAAGGATGCAAAACCACACTTAATTAGATGGGTCCTTTTAATGCAAGGATTTGATTTTAAAGTTGCGGATATGAAGGGTACTGATAATCAAATAGCTGATCATCTGTCAAGGCTTAAACAAAAAAACAAAAAATATTTAAATAATGAAATTAATGAGAACTTTTGTGATGAAAAATTATATGTGATTAATGAATGACAAATTTTGTGGTCTGCTGGTATAGTGAACTACTTGGTTAGTAATATTTTACCTTATAGATTAGATAGTTGATCCTAATCTTATATGACAGTATGATGTATGTGGTTATATTCTTAATTTTTCCTTACTTATAATTCTTACTTTGCAACGGCTCCAAAAACTTGATCATCATCAACAACTAGGCAAAAATTTGACTTCAAAGCAAATAAAAATGCAATTATTATGTTTAAATATGTGATACTACATAAGTATACATATCAATATCAAGTATCATAAGAATTTTTTATTATGCCTTGAATATCGAAAACCACAGGGAGAAATTTAATCTATTAACAAGTTAGAAGAAATTAGATAACAAATTATACTTGGCAAAATATTCTTACTCAAACTATAAATGATATGATAGAAATGAAAGTTCGATTTTTTTTTATAATTTTTTAGAATTGAAAGTAAAGTAAACAACTAACTAAATTTAAGTAGATATTTGTAAGATGAAGGTAATATAAATAAAATAGATTTTTCCTTATCATGAACCAATAATAAGTATAAGAATTTTGTTGTGTCAAATAGGAGCAATAATATGGGCAAGGTAGAGAAGATACTAGCTCTCACTCTAGAGTTCCCTCTCTCCCTCCACCTGGGGGCTAACATCTTATATCAAAACCTAAAATTATAAACCAAATTGGTAGCTTTAGCCTATCACTCTAAAGTCCTCTAATTCTACATCCTTCAAAATTTATTTCCTTATTTATTTACACTCAAGCATTTGAATTACATTCTCATCTGTACAATCTCATGTGATTTTTACCATTAGTTGACTGAGACAATACCATCTCATATCTTACATGTTCTCACAACAAATACTAACATCTTAATTAGCCAAATCAAGAAGTAAATGAAGTACAAGATTAAAAATTATCACAACTTACTCCAACATTAAAGATTAATTCTTCACACAACTTCCATCCAACACTTAATCACTTAGCATTTTAACAAAAAAGATAAATAAATCTACTCATAATTCATGAAAAAAATGTAACCACACTTAAGTTTGAAACTAGAAATCATGCAAAAAAACAAGAAGTCTAAATTAAAACCAAATTGACTCACAAAGATAATAACTTATCTCAATTCCTCACCACCAAACTCTTGAAGTTCTTTTAAATCTATTCTCTTCCTTTCTCTTACAATACTCTATACTCACACACTACAACTCCTCTCTTCTTCTCTCTAAAAGTACTCTAATTAATCTATGAGAGAGGCGTCGGTGGCGTGGCTATGGTAGGCGTGTAGGAGTTTCTCTAGGGCGCTGTGGGGCTGTGTGTGGGATAGTAGCCTTGAACCAAATCCAAGTCTTCTTTTATAATTTTCCAAAAGGCACCTTGGTGTCTCTTCAAAATGTGTTCACATTTAATGAATCTTTCAAGAGTTACCTTCTTTCAAAAGCCAATTGAATGTATTTCTGTGTCCATTAACCATTTCTCACATTTTCATCAAGTGTTACTTCAAACACCTCTTCAAAACTTTGTCCAAATTCATTTAATCACCAAGTAACTACCTCTGGTGCTTAAGCGCGAGGCACTTCGCGCTTAGGCCCGACCTTCTCGATTTTACTAGTGCTTAGGTGCCAAAGTTCTTTTGCACACCTTTTTTCTTGTTGCTTCAAATTTGATCCTTTTTTACTCCTTTCACCACTTTTCATCCATTTGACTATACCAGAAAGAAAAACACACAATCACCTTCCATTAAAGTGCAATATCTCAAAAATAGGTATAAATATGTATACATAAATGCTCTATATTTTAGGTGTATCAATAGCCATCAAATTAAAAAGTTCATTTATGATTCAAATTTTTTACTTTTGGAATGAACCTTATTTATATAAATAATATAGGGACTTAATTATTTGAAGATGTGTACCATTAGAAGAAACTCAAAAAATTATTCAAAAATGTCATAAATCAGATTTTGGGGGACATTTTAGAGTGGATAAAACTGTATTTAAGATTCTACAATCTATATTTTATTGGTCTACTTTATTTAGGGTTGTTAATAATTATATAAAAATATGTGATCGATGTTAGAGAGTACGCAATATTTCTAGAAGAGATGAAATGCCCCTAAATTTTACTCTTGAAGTTGAAACCTTTGATGTTTGGGGATTAGCTTTCATGAGACCATTTGTACCATCTTTTAAAAAATTTATATTTTAATAGCTATGGATTATGTTTCTAAATGGATTGAAGCATTTTCTTTACCTTGTTGTGATGCTAAAAGTGTAGCAAAACTTTTAAGAAAGAATATTTTCACAAGATTTGGAATGCCATGAGTTATCATTACAAATGGGGGAAGTCATTTCAGGAAAAGAATGATTGAACATTAACTCAAAAATTTTGGATTAAACATCATGTTACCACATTTTATCATCCTCAGACTAGCAGTTTAGCAGAAGTATCCAATTAATAAATTAAAAAAATATTAGAAAAAAATGATAAATTTTTAAAGGACTGATTGGTTTGCTAGACTTGATAATGCTTTATGGGCCTATAGGACTGCTTATAAAACACATATAGGAATGACACCATATAGGATCATGTATGGAAAAGCATGTCACTTGCCAGTTAAGTTGAAACATAAAGCCTACTAGGCAATTAAAGAGTTTAATTATAATTTGAAATATGTTGGAGAGAAGCTATTATTGCAATTAAATGAGCTTGATTAATTGAGAAATGAAGCTTATGAGAATGCCAAAATTTATAAGAGAAAACAAAATTTAGGCATGATTAGAAAATTTTGAAAAAGCATTTTTAGCTTGTGCAAGAAGTATTGCTTTATAATTTGCGATGGAAATTATTCCAGGAAAATTAAATCTAGGTGGTTAGGGCCATTTATTGTGGTATGAAAAATATCTATATGAAGCTGTTGATATTGAAGATCTAAAAATTGGGAGAGTAATTAAGGTAAATGGACACAGATTAAAAGCTTACATAAGTGGAGAGGGTCATACATTTGAAGAGATCCAAATGTTGGGCCAAACCTGGTTAAAACATTGGTTATGTGGGGCTGATGTCATTAAACCGAGTGCTTTCTGAGTGACAACCCATAGTTATTGATGTGATTTGGATTTAAATTGATGTTGTGATGAGTTTTATATAGTGATTATGATTCTTATACGATTTTTTTGGCACAAAACAATATTATATTAAAGGATTTGAAGAGTGGAAGAAAGAAACTTGAGAATTGAATATATTGGTTTGGTGCTATAACACCAAAGTTCGAATAGCTCCTCTAAACTGCCAAGAATTCAATATTTTGTTATCTTCCTCTATATAAAACTGCCTAAGATGGGATTTGAAGTATCCCTACAACATTCTTAAGTATTTTAAAGAAATTTAAGAGTGGGAATTTCATTACTATTGAGAGATCATGGAGAGTAATGACAAGGGAGATTTGAAGATAAGAAGTTGGTGCTTAAGAATGCTCAAACCTACTTAAATGGATATCTTACATTAGGTTTGAAGTGACTTATGGACAAACTTGAGACGATTTAAGGTGAGATTTCTCTTCTACATACAAAGTTTGAAAAGTTGTTCCACCAAAAGGAGCATATAGATTGGCAGTTGAAACTGCAATTCAATAGTTTGACTTAATTCCAAGATAGTCAAGTGACTATGTATAACACCAGTAAGTGGCTCGATGATAAATTTATTGAGGAATTTCCTCGTGCTCCTTTCTAACATTCCTACAATCAAAATTTTTTGGTGAGTGGAATGGAGAATGTCACCACTGATCATGAATGGTCCTAAAGGATGTTTTTATATAGATATTTCTATTTTAGTGTTACGTGATTCCATGTGGTGTGCTGACCGACGTTTTTTTTGTAATCGACAAATACAAGAATTTGATGACTCTACTAGAAGATTTAATTTCCAGCAACAGTGTCCAAAGACTTGATCGCAACTTTATAGATGTGTCTGATTTGGTTAAGATGTATAATTATAATATTCAATATTGTTAAAGTCGAATTTGTCAACGCAAGTATATGTATCGCTCAATAATATAGGGCTCTAATGAAGTCCTAGATATCGATCCCACATTGAGTGGTTTAGAATTACGGACTAAGACTTTAGAAAAACAAGACTTTAATCACAACAACGACATTCAATTTGCTTATATGTCACTAATAGGCAATTGAAATAAATAAATAATTTTAATAACTAATAAATAATTAATGATATAAAGTAGGGTTTAATTGTGATATTCAATTAGAAAACATCATTCTCCTTGTCAAGAAATTATAGTGAATGGGTAAAATGAATTAGTTCATTTTATATTGTGCCAAATAGAAGCATACATATTCTTTACCCTTTGGTCCAGGCATAAAGAATATTGACTAATCCTATGCTTGGTTACTGATTTTGCGGCTAGGCTGGGAGGATACAGGCTCTCACTTCGGAGCTCCCACGTTCCCCTCACCTGAGGACTAACATCTACACATCCCAAATGATAGGCCCGAATTGGGGATTTTAGTCTGTCACTCTAAAATCTCCAATTCTTTGCCCGATAATAATATTTCCCTATTTATTTGCACCCAACTTCCAAGGGCTTTGACCTCCTTGAATCTTGGATGTAACCTTCACTTTAGTTGTAAAACTCAACATATTTTAACTTATCAATTGGCCAGATTGAAAGTAAATTAAGATCTAAGTGAAAAAGATCATCACAATTTCTTAAACATTTTCATGGCTTCACCAATTCAAATCACTATTTCACAAATCTTGAGACAAGGAGAAAGACAAAGAAAACTAATCAGAACTCATGGGGAAAACACAACAAAACTCAGAATTGATATATAAAATCAAAGTCATACAAACTACAACATGTAAATAACTTATCTCTAATTTCTCCCCAAGAACACTCCTTTGAGTTCCTCTGAATCTCTTCATTTCCTTACAACACACAAAATTTCTCTTCGAAGTAGTAAGGAAGAAGAAATCTCTCACTTTCCCTTCTCTCTTACAATCTCTCAAAGAAATCCTCATGATTGTTACACTCTAGTAACTATACTAATGGAACCTCTCTAACCTCTAGCACCTCCAACACTTCTAGCACTTCTTAGACTTTTTAGACTCCTCTATTTTCGACCAAAATGTTCTTTTAAAGTAGTAGATGAGCTTTTCCAAGTGTTGCCTAAGCATCCCTTCAAAATTTGGCCTTATCCAAAGCTTGAGTAGGCATACCCGTCGATCTCACCATCAGCGGGGTCGATGGCGCCGTCGGCGGACTTCTAGAAATTTTGTCCTATAGTCTTGGGAAAATCTCACCGTCGGCGGCCTAGTTCAAATCTTCACATTTTGGTCCTTTTCGCTTCAAATTCGCTCATTTTTGCATCTTTTTGCTCCAATGACCCTAATTACTCATTCCTTAAAAAAAACATCAAAAATACCTTTCTTTAAAGTGCAATATCATCAAAAACAGTATAAAATAGATATGAAAATCTCAACATATTTTTCTTTGGTCATGTGCCTAACATATTTATATTAAGACTTAGCGTTGTTTTTATTGTCTTTATTGTATGAACATCTGATGATGTGTATGTGGTTGTGTTGTATGTATTGATCCTATAATTAATATAAGAAAATGAGTTATATTTTGTTGTAAAAAATTGGCCTTATGTATTCATATTGGAAATTGTGAACATGAAATTTTGGAATGATGACAAACTCAATAACTATAAAAGTAGATATTAAAATTCAATGAATAGCCTTTCTACGACTTAGATTTTCTGTTTCCTTTTGAAATATAAAATTTTTTAATATCTGGATAGGTGTGAATAGCGTTATTCATCAGGTCTGTGAGTCATTTTAAGAGCATAAACTCATATTTTTCACCATTTTCAACCTTGGTTCATCTTCTTCCTCCATTTTTTGCATTTTAATCTACTAGGGTTTCATTTTTTGCTTGATTGGCTTGGAGTTAGGCCTCCAAACTCTTCACCTTGGCTTTGAAATATTTTCATTTGGCAATGGATTTCATCCACATTTTGGATTAGTCCAAAAATTTTTAAAATTGATGAAAATAGTGTGAAATCCATGGTTGAATGATTATTTATGTTTAGATTGTGTTTTTAGGAGCCTCTTTAAGTTGAGTTTGTGATTTTTGGACTTTTTCTTGAATTTTTTTAGATTAATCAAGGCTCTTAAAATGAAGAGAGGCAAGGAAAAAGCGACTTTTGATTCCTATAAGTTTGCCAGTGCAAGGGTATGAGATATGCATGCTAATATACAATCAAAGAAATTGATTGCAGAACACAATTTTTACGTCCTAACAGAACAATTGAATACTTGATTACAGAGCGACAGTTGGAAAATATTTGTTATTTCACTGTCGTAACTGTAATTTCAGTTTCCTAAGAGTTCTATGCTAATCTGCCTAACAAATCTGATGATTTAGTTTATGTACGAGGGTAAAATGTGGATATCAGTTATGTTTGTATTAACCGCATATAAAAGCTGCATAATGTTCCAACTTGCTTCTTTTCTGAGTTCCATCTTACTGATGATGAATTGGATGATGTTATGGGATTTTGAAATGATGGAAATGGACTCTGGAAGATTAAAAAAGGGCGACGGGTAAACTTTTCTTTCTCGAAACTTAATGTCCACTCTTGTGCATCACACTATTTTATATCCAGTAGATTACTTCCAATCAACCATTTCTGGGAGTAACCCATCAGAGAGCCACTTTAAACTATTTCATTCAGATGAGGAAACCTATTCACCTTGGCTCCCTTATTTATACAAACATGCTTGTTTCCTCAAAATGAGGAACTACAGGAGGTTTGGGCTACCCTGCTCGTATTAATACCTTATGTTATGAATCTGGTGTGAAGTATGAGACTTGGGAAGAAATTTTGCCATGACATAAACCCATTGGAAAAACAAAATTGTAAGAATATGAGAGACATTTTGGGACTAGACCCAAAACTGGAGTTAGCATACCTTCAACTTCAGCTTCTACTTCTGCTCTTGCTTCTACTCCTAGACCATCTACTACTGATACTATTTCTCTGAATTCTATTATGAAACAAATGTTGATTCAACAAGGAGATATGATGGCCTTACAAAAGCAGGTAAAAGGCATTAAATCTCACTTGTACCATAGTGATGGTATTAATTTGAGGAAGGTTGAGTATGATTTTGCCATAATGAGGCCATGATGAGATACATGATGGGTGATCATTCTGTGGAATTTCTTACTCGCCCCATTTTCACACCATATCAGCCTTTTCAGATAGATGAGGACATAGATTTGGGAGATGGTGATGATGATGATGTTGACGATGATGCTGGTGATGATGAAGATGTTGATGTGTAGAGTGTTGTTTTCTTTCTTTCCTTTGATGTGTTTGAATATTTGGACTTTATTGTGTTAGTGTTTAGTTGTATTTGTGTTGCAGTGTGCTTGTATTTTGTTTCCTTAATTGGTTTTGTTAAACTGTTAGTTCTATGGTTTATCTTTTGCTCCAGTTTAAATGCTATAGTGGTATCTATTTAATGTTTTTATTGTTATGCATGTTAATCTTATGATTTTCACTATTCAATACTTGTCTTTAATAAACCCTATTAAACCTGTACTAATTTTAATATTTTAAAATTTAAAACTTTTTTCTTTCTTCATGACCATTCCTACTTTAAATTAGTTTAAAAGAATTAAGTTCGGAGGAAGGGAGAAAATTCCTTTTGAACTAAACTTTACTTGTCCTCGGGGAATTGTATTTTTCAAAATTATTTTTAATATAACCTGTGGTATGTAGAGTTAACTTTAGAAAGCTATATTTTTTATTTTATTAAAGTAATAGAAAACCTAAGCAAAAGTTTTTATAATGAAGGCTAATTCTAGAATTAAGATATTTAGTATGAAGGGTTTAGAGTTAGGCTTTTGTTATTTAAAGTAAGGAAAACTATATTTTTGTAAATATTAAGGATCTTAGAATTATACTTAAAAAGAGAGAATTGAGACTTTATGAAAAATCTTCAAAGCTAATACACATCTCTTAAAGTAAAGAAATATGAGATGTTTTTAACTTTAAGAGGGGGATGGTAAAGTTCAAAACTATTAAAGGCTTTCCTGATATAGTAATCCTCACATGACTTATAAAAAAAAGAGAGAGAATAAAAAAAGAAAGGACTGAAAAATGATCCCAAAAGACAGAAAAAGAAAAGAAAAAAGAGAAAATATGTGAGGAGAAGCTTGAGGAGATGCCTAATCAAAAATTGGCTTGACTTGAATAATCTTAAGGAAAGAAACTAATTACATTTCTAACTTAGACTTATAAGTATTAGTACCTATACTAATAAAGTTCTTATGAAATTCTTTTTCTAGTAATTCTTCTACGTACCTTAAGTATGACTTGCAGTTATTTTGGAAATAAATAGAAAATCACAACTTTTAAACTTGATTGTTAAATATTCTTGTATTTTAGTTNTTAAGAGTTCTATGCTAATCTGCCTAACAAATCTGATGATTTAGTTTATGTATGACGGCAAAATGTGGATATCACTTATGTTTGTATTAACCACATATACATGCTGCATAATGTTCCAACCTGCTTCTTTTCTGAGTTCCATATTACTGATGATGAATTGGATGATATTATGGGATTTTGAAATGATGGAAATGGACTCTGGAAGATTAAAAATGGGTGACGGGTAAACTTTTCTTTCTTGAAACTTAATGTCCAGTCTCGTGCATGACACTATTTTATATCCGGTAGATTACTTCGAATCAACCATTTCTGTGAGGTAACTCGTGAGAGAGCCACTTTAAACTATTGCATTCAGATGAAGAGAGAGAATAAAAAAAGAAAGGACTGAAAAATGATCCTAAAAGAAAAAGAAAAAGAAAAGAAAAAAGAGAAATTATGTGAGGAGAAGTTTGAGGAGATGCCTAATCAAAAATTGGCTTGACTTGAATAGTCTTAAGGAAAGAAACTTAATTACATTTCTAACTTAGACTTAGAAGCATTAGTACCTTTACTAATAAAGTTCTTATGAAATTCTTTTTCTAGTAATTCTTCTACGTATCTTAAGTATGACTAGTAGTTATTTTTGAAATAAATAGAAAATCACAACTTTTAAACTTGATTGTTAAATATTCTTGTATTTTAGTTTTTAACTTAAGTTGTTAAAATTTTTTCTAAAAGTTTCACTATAGCATTTATAAAATAAAAATTATAGAAGTTTTTAAGTTAAATTTGCTATCACAAGTTATAAAATTTTATATAGTATAAAGAGTTACTTGAGGACAAGTAACGTTTAAGTTTGGGGGAATTGATCCACCTAAAAATAACCTATTTTTAGTGCATATTTTATAAGCATTTTATGTATTATTTTGATGATATTGCACTAAAGGAAGTTACTTTGCATGTTTTTTGTTTCAGGTACTTGGAATGGACATATAAAGAAAATGAGGGAAAAATGGAGCAAAAATAGGCAAATATAGGTGGTGCTATAGCGCCACCCGTGGGGCTAATAATGCCACTCCAGCCAGATGGGCGCTATAACACCTCAGACTGGCACTATAGCGCCAGAAACTTCCTTTCTAGAAGATCCATTGAATTTAGCCAAATTTTGGAGGGGTGTTTGAAGAAACCCTTGGTTATTTTTTGTTTTCTATTAAATGGAAGGATTTGGCCAAATTTAGAGACCTTTTGGAGCCTCAAAACTTCAATTGGGCAGCAATAGTTAATTAGGGTTTTCATTTTTTGTGCTTAAGTGTAAGTGTAAGTGTGTAAGATTTTGGAGATTTCTTAAAGGAAACTCCAAAAGTTTACTTGAGGAGAAGACATAAGGTAATTTGTATTTGTTTTTAAGTTTTGGTTGTAAGACTTGAATTTCAATGCAAATGTTTTGCTTTGTTTATTCACCTTGAATTCTGAGTACTTCCCTTTCTTTCTCCTTACATATGGGAATTAATCTTTTGGGATGAAAATGACTTAAAGACTTCTTTTTACACTTAAAAATTGTGATGGTATTTTCACCAAATCTTCATTTACTTTACAAAATGGCCACTTGTGAGGTTAAAATCCACCGAGACACATAATGACATTGGAGGGCTATGATTTCACCCAACTAGTGGATACCAGACTTCATTCTAGGCAGAGCTATGGTGATCACCTATGGGGGAGTGCAAATAAATAGTGAGATAAGTTTTGATGGGAGTAGAATTAGTTAGTTTTAGAGTGACAGACTAGATTCTTATCAAATTGGCTTANATTTTTCTAAAAGTTTCAGTATAGCATTTATAAAATAAAAATTATAGAAGTTTTTAAGTTAAATTTGCTATCACAAGCTATAAAATTTTATGTAGTATAAAAAGTTACTTGAGGACTAGTAACGTTTATGTTTGGGGGAATTGATCCACCTAAAAATAATCTATTTTAGTGCATATTTTATAAGCATTTTATGTATTATTTTGATGATATTGCACTTAAAAAAGTTATTTTGCATGTTTTTTGTTTCAGGTACTTGGAATGAACATATAAAGAAAATGAGGGGAAAATGGAGCAAAAATAGGCAAATATAGGTGGTGCTATACCACCACTCGTGGGGCTAATAATGCCAGACTCCAGCCAGATGGGCGCTATAGCACCTCTGATTGACACTATAGCGCCAGAAACTACCTTTCTGGAAGATCAATTGAATTTAGCCAAAATTTGGAGGGGTGTTTGAAGAAACCCTTGGTTATTTTCTATTTTCTATTAAATGAGAAGGATTTGGCGACATTTAGAGACCTTTCGGAGCCTCAAAACTTCAATTGGGCAGTAATAGTTAATTAGGGTTTTCATATTTTGTGCTTAATTGTAAGTGTAAGTGTGTGAAATTTTGGAGATTGCTTAAAGGAAACTCCAAAAGTTTACTTGAGGAGAAGACATAAGGTAATTTGTATTTGTTTTTAAGTTTTGGTTGTAAGACTTGAATTTCAATGCAAATGTTTTGCTTTTGTTTAATCACCTTGAATTTTGAGTAGTTCCCTTTCTTTCTCCTTACATATGAGAATTAATCTTTTGGGTGAAAATGACTTAAAGACTTCTTTTTAAACTTAAAAATTGTGATGGTATTTTGACCAAATCTTCATTTACTTTACAAACTGACCACTTGTGAGGTTAGAATCCACTGAGATACATAATGACCATGGAGGGCAATGATTTCACCCAACTAGTGGATACCACACTTCATTCTAGGCAGAGCTATGACGATCACCTATGGGGGAGTGCAAATAAATAGCAAGATAAGTTTTGATGGGAGTAGAATTGGTTAGTTCTAGAGTGATAGACTAAATTCTTATCAATTTGGCTTAAAGTTTTAGTACCTTGATGCTGGGATTCGACCATCATTGTAACATAGGCTTAGGGGACAACTAGAGTTGAGAGGCTAGATAGTTCTAATGCAGAATCAAGAGGTTAAAGAATCAACCTTAAGTTAGTCAATGTTCTTTGCTAGCATCGGTAAGGGGTAAAGAATAAGGCATACTTCTATTTGTCACAATACATCAAATTTATCTTAAATCACTTAAATCCTACATAGGTTAAATCTCTTTGCAAGAAGAAAGTTTTTCCATAATATCTGAACTCGGTGTTATATTTTATTAAGTTGTTGCATTTATTTGTTAATTCGTTTTTAACTTTTTAGTAGTAATTTTTAGTAAGTATATCATTATAGACCGCTTATCTGTTTAATTTGGAATTTAAATAGAAATTATGTATGTTGTTTTTAAGAGTTACCGCTTTCCTAGTGGGATCAATACTGGAGTTTTTAAGGAAAATATTATATTACTTGAAACGATACATATACTTGCGTAGAACCCCTAGTGTGAAAATTTATTATATAATTCATAAATCATTACACTTGTTCACATTATCCACTAGATGTAATTTGAGAGAATTTTTTTGGAAAAATTTTGGAAATTAAAAATACACGTAATTGTGAGTCGGGTCAATTAGCACAAAAGCTTAGTGATTTTTGAAAAATCTCTAATGTATCTCCTTTAGAAACCATCATGTCCTAAAAAACTCCAAACCCCTCTAACTGCAGTAGGTGAGCTAGTTTATCAATAAGTTGAATTTTTGTCAAATCTACTTTCATACCATTTTCTAAAATTTTATGTCCAAGTACAATTCCTCCTGCAACCATAAATTGACATTTCTCCCAATTGAGAACTAAATTTATTTCTTCACAACATTTTAGCACTTTTTTATAAATGATTTAAAGATGAGTCAAATGAAGTGCCAAAAACTAAAAAGTCGTACATAAAAATTTCAATCACTTTCTCAATTAAGTCATAGAAATCGAAATTATGCACCTTTGAAAAGTTTTAGATGCATTGCATAATTCAAAGGGCATTTCTCTAAAACCAAAAGTCTTCTAAGGACTTATGAATATGGTCTTCTCTTGATCCTCAGGAGCTATATGAATTTAGTGATAACCGGTATATTGATATGCCTAAAAATTACCTACCTTTTCATATATATTTTATGCTCAATTTTAATGATTTTTAATGATGTTACACTTTAAAGGAAGGTACTTTGCATATTCTTGGTTTCAAATACAAGAAATGAAATTTTGGAGAGAATGAAGAAAAAATGGTGCACTTTGGAGTCAAAACGAGCAAAAAAGAAAATTCTAACTTGACACATTTTGATGTCTTTCTATGCTTAATCTACTTTGCATTTGTCACATGTTTTGAACGAAATTACACTTTAAAGAAAGTTTGTTTTCATGCTTATTTTTTAGGTATGTATGTTAGGAGCGAAACAAAACTGAAACGAGGCAAAATGGAGCTGAAACGGAGCAAAACAGAGCAAAATAGTGGAGCTGCTACAGGGTTGCACAGGAAGCACCAAATCGTTGCATGATGCGCCATTTGACAGAGAGCTAGCACAAGAGGCACCAAAGACAACTTTTTGTGGATTAAAGGTGATTAGGGACAAATTTTGCATGAATTTTCAAAGGGACACTTGTTCTAAACACCCCTTGGAGCGATTCAATGCATCTAGAGACTTTGGAAGGTTCTTTTATGAAGGGATGTCTTTTGGATGAATGGACATGTCTTTTGAATTCAAAAAAGTTGACTTTTGGAGAGAATTTTGAGGTAATTTTGAACTCTTCTTGGAGGGAGGCAACCTTTTGTAAAAGAGAGGGAAGTCTAGGGCTTGAAGAGAAGTTTTGGGGCGTGAGGTGTGAGTGTGAGTGTGTGTGTGTGAGCGGCGTAAGAGTAAGAAGAAGGAAAGAGAGAGAGAGTGTGAGAGAGAGAGAATCAAGGGCTTGGAGATTTTCTTCAAGGATTGTAAGAGGAGAGGAAAGGTGACAGATTTCTTCTTCATTAAATTTCTAGGAGAGAATTGAGAGTGCTTGTTGACATGCCTCTAATGTGTGCTATTTTTTTGTGTGTTTTATGTCAATTTAAATCCCCAGTATAGAGCCAAAAACTTGACTCGTCCCACAATTACACATTATTTAAGCTTCCAAAATATGGTAAAAAACTTTTTATTTAGCAATTAAAATCAAAATGTTATAAAATATATAAAATAGTTCACACACTAGTGGTTCTACGCAAGTGCATGTATCACTTTAAGTAATATAGGGAATTCTTTAAAAAACATAGTATCGATCCCATAGAGAAGTGCAGTAAGAAGTTTCTTAGGCTAATTTTAGTCTATTGCTATCAGGTTTTAGTTTGGAAGATGTAGATTCTTATGATAATAACATAAATCATAATATTCAAACTTTAAAATTTAAAGTAAGAAAGACAAGTTAAAATAAGTTTAATGAATGCTAACAGAAGCGTAACTAAAAGAACTAAGTTTAATAAACTAATTTCTAAACTTCAAAATTAAATTTACTAAGACTAAACAAAGTTTTGTGAGAAAGAGTTCAAATTTAAGAAAACATCCTTCCCCTTTACAATGAGCATATGGATTGTGAAGAAATTAAAATCATTTGAAAATATATAAAAATTGTTTTGTGCCAAATAGGAGCAATCCTATTATTTACCCTCTTCCAAGTGCTATAAAGAACGTTGACTAATCTAGAGTTTGGTCCCTAATTCCATGGTTAGGCTGGGAGGATACCAACTGCCACTCCAGAGTTCCTACTACTCTCTCCTCTAAGGTCTAAAAATCTCGCATTAGTTTCTAATAAACTGGACCAAATTGGGGATTTTAATCTGTCACCTTAAAATCTCCAATTCTGCACCCAATAAATTATATTTTCCTATTTATTTGTAATCAATTCCATGGATGACATACTCTCCCATAAAATCAAATGTGACTCTCCCCCTATTGTAGAAATCATAGCCCTTTTTCAGGACATATGTTTATCAACATGTTGTAACATTTCAATTGGCCAGATCGAAAAGTAAATAAAAATCAGAGTTCAAATCATCACAAATTATTAACATTTAAAACCATAGAAAACAAAATTAATTTTTCATAAAACCATATATTAAAGTAGGGAGAAAGATAAAGAAGACTACTCAGAATTCATGAGATAGATATGACGAAACACAAATTTCATTAATAAAAATATGTTTACAAAACAAACAAAATAAAAGATACAACTTATTTAACAATACTTCCCAAGAAAATATCTAGAAGTTCTCTTCAAGCCTTTCTCTCCTTAGAAGCACTCTCAATTCTCTCCTAGAAATGTAATGAAGAAGAAATATGTCACCTTCCCTCTCCTCTTACAATCCTTGAAGAAAACCTCCAATCCCTTTACTTTCTCTCTTTCCCTCTTGCCTTCTTCTTCTCCACGCCACACACACACACCCACACCCACCCACCCACACCACTCAAAACTCACACCCCTAAACTCCTTACGCCAAAAACTCCTCTTCAAGCCCTAGACTTCCCTCTCTTTTATAAAAGACTGCCTCCCTACAAAAAGAATTCAAAGTTTCCTCCAAAATTCTATCCAAAAGTCAACTCTATTAAATTCAAAAGACATGTCCATTGATCAAAGAGACATATCCCTTCATAAAAGAACCTTCTAAAGTGTCTAGATGCATTGAATCACTCCAAAGGATGATTAAAATAAGTGTTCCTTTGAAAATTTGCAAAAAATTCGTCCCGAACTACCTTAATTCGCAAAAAGTCATCTCTGGCGCATCATGCACTAGTTTTCGTGCATCATGCACCAGTTCTCTGCATTTTAGAGCATCATGCATTACTCTGCAGCAGCTCCATTATTTTGCTCTGTTTGGCTCCGTTTCAGCTCCGTTTCGTCCCGTTTTAGTTGTGTTTCACTCCTAACAGATAGACCTACAAAATAAGCATGAAAACAACCTTTCTTTAAAGTGTAATTTCATTAAAAAAATATTTGAGAAATGTAAAGTAGATTAAGCATAGAAAGACATCTCGAAATGTGCTAAGTCAAAGTTTTCTTTCTTGCTCGTTTTTACTCCAAATTGCAACTATTTTTGCTTCATTTTCTCCAAAAGTTCTTTTCTTGTATCTAAAACTAAAAATGTACAAAATACCTTCTTTTAAGCATAATATCATTAAAAATCATTAAAATTGAGCATAAAATATGTATGAAAAAGTACGTAATTTTTAGGCGTATCAAAATTCCCCAAAAATAAATGTTACTTGTCCTCAAGTGACCATTTTACTAAAAAAAATATGACTTAGGATAGATATTAACATATAAACTTCTATACTTTAGTTTCATAAATAAAATAGTAATATTTAAGAAAACCTTTAATAACTTAGAGTCCAACTCTAAGTCTAAGAGTACTTAGTATTCAAATTTAAGATTTCTGAATCTCTATTTATTTCAAGACGAATTGCATTTTGTTGTATCACCGATATTTAGAATATTCATATGGAAAAGAACTTCATGAAAACTTTACTATTAAGGTTGCTAATACTCAAAAAAAAGTTTTGAAAATGTAATAAAGCCTTTTCCTCAATTTGATTCAAGTGAAGCCAATTTTTTATTAGACATCTCCTCAAACTTCTCCTCACATTCATTTTTTTTCTTCCTTTTCTTTTTCTTTTCTTCCTTTTTCTTATTCATAATCTATTCAATCCTTTCTTTCTTTTCTTTTTCAAGTGAGAATTACTATATTTGGATAGTCTTTAATAATTTTGAACTTCATTATCCTTTTCTTAAAGTCAAAACTCCTTACCTTTTCTTCACTTTATAAATTCATATTAGTTTATTATTTTTCATAAAGTCTCATTCTTTTCTTCTTACATGAAACTCTAAGATTCTTAATACTTCAAAAATATAAATTTCTTTAAATAGAAAAACATAGTCTTATCCTTTTATACCAAATATCTTTAACTTTAGAATTGATCTTCATTATTAAAAACTTTTACCTAAGTTTACTATAATATTTACAAATATAAATAAAGTGATTTAAAGTTAAACTCTAATATCCAAGGTCATGTTAAATTAAATTTAAAAATATAGTTAATTGAGGACAAATAAAATTTAGTTTAATTCTTTTTAAAAGAAAATTTTCTTCCCCCAAACTTGAATTTTTAAATTTTTTACACTTAATTCCATAAAATGTAGTGGGAAGAAAAAGTAAAAGTTGAATCTACTAATTACTACAATATCCTATCAAATTCATATACGTGCATAATTGGGATAGAATGATTGTAGGAGAAAGTAAATCTAGACTAAAACATGCTTGTAATAATAATAAACTAAAAGGAAGTATACTAACTTTAAAATTTATTTTTCTCCCTACTCCCAAACTTAATTTTAAACATGTATAACATTCAATACAAAAAATATAAGCAGGAAGAAAAATAGTTCAAAAATTCTATCTAGCACAAACATCTACAAGTATTCATCAGGACAAAACAATATGCAATAGAAAGTAAGTCTAAACTAAAACATGCTTGATAAAATGGAAAGAAAGGTTTAAGAAGCAAAACATGTATCGACATAGAACTATATATATATATATATATATATATATATATATATATATATATATATATATATATATATATATNTTTTGCAAGAAGAAAGTTTTTCCATAATATCTGAAGTCGGTGTTATATTTTTTGAAGTTGTTGCATTTAGTTGTTAATATTTTTTTAACTCTTTATTAGTAATTTTTAGTAAGTATATCATTATAGACCTCTTATCTACTTAATTTAGAATTTAAATAGAAATTATGTAAGTTGTTTTTCTTAGTTACTGCTTTCCTAGTGGGATCAATACTGGAGTTTTTAAGGAAAATCTTATATTACTTGAAACAATACATATACTTGCGTAGCACCCCTAGAGTAAAAATTTATTATATAATTCATAAATTATTACATTTGTTCACACTATCCACTAGATGTAATTTGAGACAAATTTTCTCAAAAAATTTTGGAGATTAAAAATACACGAACTTGCGAGTCGGGTCAATTAGCACAAAGGCTTAGTGATTTTTGAAAAATCTCTAATGTATCTCCTTTAGAAACCAGTATGTCCTAAGAAACTCCAAACCCCTCTAATTGCAGTAGGGGGAGCTAGTTTAGCAATAAGTTGAATTTTTGTCAAGTCTACTTTCATACAATTTTCTAAAATTTTATGTCTAAGTACGATTCCTCTTGCAACCATTAATTGACATTTCTTCCAATTGATAACTAAATTTATTTCTTCACAATATTTTAGCACTTTTTATAAATGATTTAAAGATGAGTCAAATGAAGTGCCAAAGAGTAAAAAGTTGTAAATAAAAATTTCAATCACTTTCTCAATTAAATCATAGAAAATGGACATTATGCACCTTTAAAAAGTCTTAGGTGCATTGCATAATTCAAAGGGCATTTGTCTAAAACCAAATGTCTTGTAAGGATCTGTGAATATGGTCTTCTCTTGATCCTCAGGAGCTATATGAATTTGGTGATAACTTTTATATTGATACGCCTAAAAATTACCTACCTTTTCATATATATTTTATGCTCAATTTTAATGATTTTTAATGATATTACACTTTAAAGGAAGGTATTTTGAATATTTTTGGTTTCAAATACAAGAAATGAACTTTTGGAGAAAATGAAGAAAAAATGGTGCACTTGGAGTCAAAACGAGCAAGAAAGAAAATTCTAACTTGACACATTTTGATATGTCTTTCTATCCTTAATCTACTTTACATTTCTCACATGTTTTGAATAAAATTAAACATTAAAGAAAGTTGTTTTTATGCATATTTTGTAGTTATATATGTTAGGAGCGAAACACAACTGAAATGGGGCAAAATGGAGCTGAAACAGAGCCAAACGGAGCAAAATAGTGGTGCTGCTGTAGGGTGGCATAAGATGCGCCAAACCGTCACATGATTCGCCATTTGACAGAGAGCTAGCATAAGATGCACCAAATACAACTTTTTTGTGGATTAAAGGTGATTCGAGATGAATTTTGCATGAATTTTCAAAGGGAGACTTGTTCTAAACACCCTTTAAAGTGATTCAATGCATCTAGACACTTTGGAAGGTTCTTTTATGAAGGGATATGTCTTTTGGATGAATGGACATGTCTTTTGAATTCAAAAGGTTGACTTTTGGAGAGAATTTTGGGGGAAATTTTGAATTCTTCTTGAAGGGAGGCAGCCTTTTGTAAAAGAGAGGGAAGTCTAGGGCTCGAAGAAAAGTTTTGGGGCGTGAGGTGTGAGTGTGTGTGAGAGCGGTGTATGAGTAAGAGGAAGGAAAGGGAGAGGGAGAGAGAGAGAAAATCAAGGGCTTGGAGATTTTCTTTAAGGATTGTAAGAGGAGAAAGAAGGTGACAGATTTCTTCTTCATTAAATTTCTAGGAGAGAATTGAGAGTGCTTGTTGATGCGCCCCTAGTGTGTGCTATTTTTTTACGTGTTTTATGTCAATTTAAATCCCAAGTATATAGCAAAAAACTTGACCCGTCCCAAAATTACGCAGTATTTAAGCTTCAAAAATATGGTAAAAAACTTAACCCAATTTTTATTTAGCAATTAAAATCAAAATGTTATAAAATATATAAAATAGTTCACACATTAGTGGTTCTACGCAAGTGCATGTATCACTTCAAGTAATATAGGGCATTCTTTAAAATCCATAGTATCGATCCCACAGAGAAGTGGAGTAAGAAATCCCTTAGGCTAATTCTAGTCTACTGCTATCAAGTCTTAGTTTGGAAGATGTAAATTCTTACGATAATAACATACATAATAATATTCAAACTATAAAATTTAAAGTAAGAAAGACAAGTTAAAATTAGTTTAATGAATGCTAACAGAAATGTAACTAAAAGAACTAAGTTTAATAAACTAATTTCTAAACTTCAAAATTAAATTTACTAAGACTAAAAAAAGTTTTCTGATAAAGAGTTCAAATTTAAGAAAACATCATTCCCCTTTACAATGAGTATATGGATTGTGAAGAAATTAAAATCATTAGAAAATATATAAAAATTATTTTGTGTCAAATAGGAGCAATCCTATTCTTTACTCTCTTCTGAGTGCTATAAAGAACATTGACTAATCCAGAGTTTGGTCCCTAATTCTATGGTTAGGGTGGGAGGATACCGACTGCCACTCCAGAGTTCCCACTACTCTCTCCTCTAAGGGCTATCAATCTTGCATTAGTTTCCAATTAACTGGACCAAATTGGGGATTTTAATCTATCACCTTAAAATCTCCAATTCTGCATCCAATAAATTATCTTTCCCTATTTATTTGTACTCAATTCCATGGATGACATACTCTCCTATAAATCAAATGTGACTCTCCCCCTATTGTAGAAATCATAGCCCTTTTTCAGGACATATGTTTCTCAACATGTTTTAACATTTCAATTGGCCAGGTCAAAAACTAAATGGAAATTAGAGTTCAAATCATCACAGATTATTAACATTTAAAATCATAGAAACTAAAACTAATTCTTCACAAAACCATATATTAAAGTAGGGATAAGGCTAAAGAAGACTACTTAGAATTCATGAGAAGGATACAACGAAACACATATTTCATTAATAAAAATAAGTTTACAAAAAAAATAAAATAAAAGACACAACTTATCTAACAATACTTCCCAAGAAAATCTCTAGAAGTTCTCTTCAAGTCTTTCTCTCTTTACAAGCACTCTCAATTCTCCCATAGAAATTTAATGAAGAAGAAATATGTCACCTTCCCTCTCCTCTTACAATCCTTGAAGAAAATCTCCAAGCCCTTTACTTTCTCTCTTTCTCTCTTGCCTTCTTCTTCTCCACGCCACATAGACACACCCACCCACCCACACACACACACACCACTCAAAACTCACGCTCCTAAACTCCTCACGCCAAAAACTCCTCTTCAAGCCCTAGACTTCCCTCTCTTTTATAAAGGCTGCCTCCCTCCAAAAATAATTCAAAATTTCCTCCAAAATTCTATCCAAAAGTCAACTCTTTTGAATTCAAAAGATATGTCCATTGATCTAAGAGACATATTCCTTCATAAAATAACCTTCCAAAGTGTCTAGATGCATTGAATCACTCCAAAGGATGATTAAAACAAGTGTCCCTTTGAAAATTTGCCAAAAATTCATCCCGAACTGCCTTAATCCTTAAAAAGTCATCTCCGGTAGTTTTGGTGTATCATGCACCAGTTCTTTGCATTTTGGCGCATCATGCGTTGCTCTGCAGCAGCTCCACTGTTTTGCTCCGTTTGGCTCCGTTTCGACTCCGTTTCGTCCCGTTTCAGTTGTGTTTCACTCTTAACAGATATAACTACAAAATAAGCATAAAAATAACCTTTCTTTAAAGTGTAATTTCATTCAAAAACATTTGAGAAATGTAAAGTAGATTAAGCATAGAAAGACATCTCGAAATGTGCTAAGTTAGAGTTTTCTTTCTTGCTCGTTTTTACTCCAAATTGCACCATTTTTTGCTTCATTTTCTCCAAAAGTTCATTTCTTGTACTTGAAACCAAAAATGTACAAAATAACTTCTTTTAAAGTGTAATATCATTAAAAATCATTAAAATTGGGCATAAAATATATATGAAAAAGTACGTAATTTTTAGGCGTATCAAAATCCCCCAAACATAAATGTTACTTGTCCTCAAGTAACCCTTTTACTAAAAAAAATATGACTTAGGATAGATATTAACGTATAAACTTCTATACTTTAGTTTCATAAATAAAATAGTAATATTTAAGAAAACCTTTAATAACTTAGAGTCCAACTCTAAGTCTAAGAGTACTTAGTATTCAAATTTAAGATTTCTGAATCTCTATTTATTTCAAGAAGAATTGCAATTTGTTGTATCACAGATACTTAGAATGTTCATATGAAAAAGAACTTCATGAAAACTTTACTATTAAGGTTGCTAATACTCAAATAAAAGTTTTGAAAATGTAATAAAGCCTTTTCCTCAATTTGATTCAAGTGAAGCAAATTTTTTATTAGACATCTCCTCAAACTTCTCCTCATATTCCTTTTTTTTTCTTCCTTTTCTTTTTCTTTTCTTCCTTTTTTTTATTCATAATCTTTTCAATCCTTTTTTTCTTTTCTTTTTCAAGTGAGAATTACTATATCTGGATAGTTTTTAATAATTTTGAACATCACTATCCTCTACTTAAAGTAAAAACTCCTTACCTTTTCTTCACTTTATAAATTCATATTAGTTTATTATTTTTCATAAAGTCTCATTCCTTTCTTCTTACATGAAACTCTAAGATTCTTAATGCTTCAAAAATACAATTTTCTTTACTTTAAATAGAAAAACATAGTCTTATCCTTTTATACAAAATATCTTTAACTTTAGAATTGATCTTCATTATTAAAAAAAATTACCTAAGTTTACTATAATATTTAAAAACATAGGTATAGTCTTTTAAAGTTAAACTCTAATATCCAAGGTCATGTTAAATTAAATTTAAAAATATAGTTAATTGAGGACAAATAAAATTTAGTTTACTTCTTTTTTAAAAAAAATTTTCTTCCCCCGAATATTTAATTTTTAAATATTTCACACTTAATTCCATAAAATTTAGTAGGAAGAAAAAGTAAAAGTTGAATCTACTAACTACTACAAGATCCTATCAAATTCATATACGTGCATAATTGGGATAGAATGACTGCAGAAGAAAGTAAATCTAGACTAAAACATGCTTGCAATAATATTAAACTAAAAGGAAGTATACTAACTTTAAAATTTATTTTTCTCCCTACTCCCAAACTTGATTTTAAACATGTGTAACATTCAATACAAAAAATTTAAGCAGGAAGAAAAATAGTTCAGAAATTCTATCTATCACAAACATCTATAAGTATTCATCAGGACTAAATAATATGCAATAGAAAGTAAGTCTGAACTAAAACATGCTCGATAAATGAAAAGAAAGGTTTAACAAGCAAAACATGTATCGACATAGGAATATATATATATATATATATNTCCTTGAATTCTCTTCTAAATATTAGTTTGATAATTTTAAATTGCTCATCATTCATCTCCTTAGGGTTTATCTCATAGTCACTAGGTAAAATCTCTGGGGGGGTAACTGTTAATCGCATTAATAATATGCACTAGTTGATTTTCTATATTCCTTATTGCGACCTCTTAATTTTCTAACTCACTCTTCATTTGAATCACAACCTCTTGTAAAATTAATTCCTTCTCCTCATCCTGTGGGATGGAGTTAAATTGAGGAGGATTATTATTGAGTGAATAATTTGCCCTAATTGGCTTTTCGAATTTCTTATTGCAGTCCCTTGACACTCCATCTTACTCTCCATTTGAATAACAACCTCTTCAAATAAATCATTCTCATCATTCTAGGGGTTGAAGTCAAAATTATGAGGAAAAGAAAGTTTATCATTATAATAGCCATGATTATTCCAACTACATGTTCGATTAAATTTATTATCTTCCCTAAAATGGTCTTCTCCTCCAAAATTATTATTCCAATTAAAATTCAAATTATTTTCCCAACCTGGATTGTAATAATCGAAATAAGAATTATGTATCTCATGGCCAGTTTCAATCCATTGTCCAAATGAATTTTCCTCAATAATTAAGGTTCCTTGAGGATATCTTTCTATGTATTGATCTAACTTCCTCTCAATATCTGCAACCTGAGAAATTAAAATTGTAAGCATATCTTCTTGAAAATTTCCCACTCTCTTGGGGTTTACTCTTTCAAAGCTACTAACATTATATTCCAAATCTAAATATTCACTATATCCTTGATCTGCCATTTCTACATTAAATTCATGGAGTCTTTTCAAATCTCTCCCAAAAGTTCTCTTCAAATATGACTTGTAAAATTCAAGGCCTGCAGCTGATCCCGACTTTTTATATGTAAGGAGTTATAAAGTTGACACCACTACAGCGCCAAAAACTTGAACATTGTATAAAAAGTAAGTTGTGTAAAATATATATAATTATAGGTAATTAATAATGGGAGTCTATGCAAGTATATGTATCGTTATCAAGTAATAATGGACTTTCTATTTAATCCCCAAATATCAATCCCATAGGGAAGGTGTAAATTAACAATGATAAATTTTTCCAGGAAATTTACAGAAAATTAAACAAAATCACTATCACTAATTTTGTATGTTGATATGTTAACCAAACTAAATTACTTAACTATNCTTCCCTTAACTTATTGCATCTCACTCACATACTTCCAATTTCTAACGGAATCACTACACAAATCTATTGGGTACTTATAAATAATTTTATAGATTCTAATCCTAAAGATAAGATTGCCCCTGATATGTTGCTTCTCGAGCACCAACCCCAAGCATCACCCTATCCCAATAATTAAGTACCTCTAGTAGTTATAAGGATAGTTTAAATTCATCCACATGCTACTCATCAAATAGGTTAGCTACTCCTATAAAATGAAAATAAAGTTAGAGAAAAGAAGTAACAAAATTGAGATGGAATTTTCATTGTTAAAATTAATTATGTCTCTTATAAAACTTAAGTCCGGGTGAGACCCAAGTCGTAGTGGACTCGTCAATCCAACTACTACAAGAGAATATATATGTCTAGACATAATAAGAAGTTAAGGAATCACCTCCCGTAAGACACAAATATCTAATCAAACCACTAACAATCCAAACATCTTCCAATCATCAACTAAATAATCCACACTAAAGCAAACACAGTACAACGCTAACAATCATAACTCTCAAACACACTAAATTAAACCACACTGATAAGTATGGTTTGCCTCCAATAAAGCGGTTTGTTTAACGTTGCCAGCCTGACAAATGATTTCACTTGGATTAAAATTCCATTTAAGTAATCCTTGATCAATCACTCAATCTTTTCCAGATCTAGGGATTCGTACAAAGTCCTTGAATTTAAATTTTTCCTTCATCTCTTCCTTTTCACATTGATTCATATCCTTGTTCCTCATATTTCTTTCTAGATCCAATATTCTTCTAGTTATTTTCTCTATTTTCATACTAATATCATCGTTAAATTTTATAAAAAAATGGATCTTTATAAGATACTTCATGATCTCTAAAATTTTGGATCGGATTCTCTCTAGATAATTTAAATTCNTTAAATAATTTTATAAATTCTAATCCCATAGATAAGATTACCCCTGATATGTTGGTTCTCGAGCACCAACCCCAAGCATCACCCTATCCCAATAATTAAGTACCTCTAGCAAATGAGAATAAATTTAGAGAAAAGAAGTAACAAAATTGAGATGGAATTGTCATTGTTAAAATTAATTATGTCTCTTATAAAACTTAAGTCCGGGTGAGACCCAAGTCGTAGTAGACTCGTCAATCCAACTACTACAAGAGAATATATAAGTTTAGCCATAATATGAAGTTAAGGAATCACCTCCCGTATGACACAAAAATCTAATCAAACCACTAACAATCCAAACATCTACTAATCATCAACTAAACAATCCACACTAAAGCAAACACAGTACAATGCTAACAATCATAACTCTCAAACACAGTAAATTAAACCACACTGATATGTTTTGCCTCCAATAAAGTACTTTGTTTAATGTCACCATCCCAACAAATGATTCCACCCGGATTAAAAATCCATTTAAGTAATCCTTGATCAATCACTCAATCTTTTCCAGATCCAGGGATTTAGACAAAGTCCTCAAATTTTCATTGTTAAAATTAATTATGTCTCTTATAAAACTTAAGTCCGGGTGAGACCCAAGCTATAGTAGACTCGTCAATCCAACTACTACAAGAGAATATATAAGTCTAGCCATAATAAGAAGTTAAGGAATCACCTCCCGTATGACACAAAAATCTAATCAAACCACTAACAATCCAAACATCTACTAATCATCAACTAAACAATCCACACTAAAGCAAAAACAGTACAATGCTAACAATCATAACTCTCAAACACACTAAATTAATCCACTCTGATATGGTTTGCCTTCAATAAAGTGCTTTGTTTAACGTCGTCATCCCAACAAATGATTCCACCTGGATTAAAAATCCATTTAAGTAATCCTTGATCAATCACTCAATCTTTTCCAGATCCAGGAATTCAGACAAAGTCCTCGAATTTAAATTTTTTCTTCATCTCTTCCTGTTCACATTGATTCATATCCTTGTTCCTCATATTTCTTTCTAGATCCAATATTCTTCTAGTTATTTTCTCAATTTTCATACTAATATCATCAAAAATGGATCTTTATAAGATACTTCATGATCTCTAAAATTTTGGATCGGCTTCTCTCTAGATAATTCAAATTCGAGATCTAATTCTTCTAGGTTTCTCTTTTGTTCATGGTTTTCTTTCAATTCTTCCCCTTAGTACTGAGTAAATTGTAGAGGTGGTCTTTCTATATTTATCTTAGTTGAGCAAATAAATTTTTCTAATTCCTTAGGATTTTTTTTCATTGGTCCTTCAATATCCTTATCCTCATTTCTCAACTCAAAGTTTTTTTAAACATATCCTTGAATTCTCTTTTAAATATTAGTTTGATGACCTTAAATTGCTCATCATTCATCTCCTTAGGGTTTATCTCATAGTCACTAGGTAAAATGTCTGGGCGGTAACTGTTAATCACATTAATAATCTGCCCTAGTTGATTTTCTATATTTCTTATTGCGACCTCTTGATTTTCTAACTCACTCTTCATTTGAATCACAACCTCTTCTAACATTAATTCCTTCTTCTCATCCTGTGGGTTGGAGTTAAATTGAGGAGGATTATTAATTGAGTGAATAATCTGCCCTAATTGGCTTTCCATATTTCTTATTGCGGTCCCTTGACACTCCATCTTACTCACATTTGAATAACAACCTTCAAATAAATCATTCTCATCATTCTAGGGGTTGAAGTCAAAATTATGAGGAAAAGAAAGTTTATCATTATAATAGCCATGATTATTCCAACTACATGTCTGATTAAATTGATTATCTTCTTTAAAATGGTCTTCTCCTCCAAAATTATTATTCCTGTTAAAATTTAAATTATTTTCCTAACCTGGATTGTAATAATCAGAATAAAAATTATGTATCTGATGACAGTTTCAATCCATTGTCCAAATGAATTTTCTTCAATAATTGGAGTTCCTTGAGGATATCTTTCTATGTATTGATCTAACTTCCTTTCAATATCTGCAACCTGAGATATTAAAATTGTAAGCATATCTTCTTGAAAATTTGCCACTCTCTTGGGGTTTACTCTTTCAAAGCTACTAACATTATAATCCAAATCTGAATATTCACTATATCGTTGATCCGCCATTTCTACATTAAATTCATGGAGTCTTTTCAAATCTCTCCCAAAAGTTCTCTCCAAATATGACTTGTAAAATTCAAGGTCTGTAGATGATCCTGATTTTTTATATGTAAGGATTTATGAAGTTGACACCACTACAATGCCAAAAAATTGCTCATTGTATAAAAAGTAAGCAGTGTAAAATATATAAAATTATAGGTAATTAATAATGAGATTCTATGCAAGTATATGTATCGTTATCAAGTAATAACGGACTTTTTATTTAATCCCCAAATATCGATCCCATAGGGAAGGTGTAAATTATCAATGATAAATTTTTCTAGGAAATTTACAGAAAATTAAACAAAAATCACTGTCATTAATTTTGTATGTTGATATGTTAACCAAACTAAATTACTTAACTATTAGCAAAACTGAATTGCAAATTTTTAATAATAACTACTAATCTACTAACTATGT
This sequence comes from Phalaenopsis hybrid cultivar, assembly GCA_002079205.1. Classification (NCBI taxonomy): domain Eukaryota; kingdom Viridiplantae; phylum Streptophyta; class Magnoliopsida; order Asparagales; family Orchidaceae; genus Phalaenopsis; species Phalaenopsis hybrid cultivar. Next base: position 34,551 of record JXCR01146508.1, read on the forward strand.
TTATGTAATGAAGATTTCTTATGTGAAAAAACATCCTTCCCATTATAATGAAATTTTGGTGAAATGAGATGAGATAAATGTTTTTAATATGTATCGTGCCAAATAAAAGCAATTTCAATTCTCTACCTTGATGCAGTGCACAAAAAATTATTGGTTAATCTTAGGTTTAGTCCCTAAATCAGTGGCTAGGCTAGGAGGATACCAGCTCCCACTCCAAAGATCCCACTTCTTTTTACCTGAATGGTAACACTCGCTTTAGTTTTTAAACACTAAGACTAAATTGGGGATTTTAGTCTGTCACCCTAAAGATTCTCTAATTCTACACTCAACAAAGAATATTTCCCTATTTATTTGCACTTAATTTCATGAACAAATTTCTCCTTCATGAAATTAAATGTGATCCTCATTCTATTGTAGAACATATACTCCATTTCCCGGATCATATGTTTCACAACATATTTTAAAAAATCAATTGGCCAGATTGAAAAGTAAATTAAGTTTGGAGTTGAAAAATCATCACAATTTATTTTATAATTTAACATTGGCACATTCATATTATCTCTTCATTTCACCATATCTCAGAGTATGGAGATAGATAGAGGGAACTACTCAGATTATCTCTTCATTTTGTGCATATCTTAGAGTAGAGGGAAGATAGAAGAAACAACTCAGATTTTATGAGAAAGATACGACAAAGCACAAATTTCACATATAAAATAAAGTTCATACAACACTAAACAAACAAACAAACTTATCTGGAACTCTTTCTCAAAGCAAATCCTTTGTAGCCTTTCCTTAGAAAAGCGGGAAGAAGAATTCTCTCACTTTTCTCCTTCTCCAACACTCTTACGGAAAGTTTCACCCTAAAAAAAAGTTTCACACTAAATCTCACCACAAAAATTCTAAACTTAAACAAAATTACTAATTGACTCCAATATGTGGTGGAATAAAAATGGATTATGGAAATGTAGCGTGGTGGAATGTTGTAGAGCAAAAAATGAATGTAAAGAAGCCCCTTCTCTAATAAAATTCAGCCCCAAATAAAGCCCAAGGTTGGTTCTCGAAGAGGTGCCTCCAAAAATTCTTCAAAAATCGTCCAAATACATCAAACATTCTAGAAACGTAGTCTGAACCGCCTTTGGTGCGGTCAGCGCTGAGTAAAAATCCTTCAGCTTTTGGTTGTTCTGCACCGTCGGTGCTGACCTTGGCATTGCCGACGCTGAGAATTTCCTCAAAAACGTCATTTTGACTCCAAATTTCATCTTTTTTGCTTTATTTTTTTAAGCCTTAAAAATCAGCAACCTGCAAGAAAACATCAAAATACCTTCCATTAAAGTGCAATATCACCAAAAATAGGTATAAAATATTGATCTAAAAATGCATATATTTTCAGTATATCAAAATCCCCAAAACTTACATGTTACATGTCCCAAGTAACTTCTTTATTACATAAAAATGTGAATTATGGTAAAAAAATTAACTTTTAGACTTCTTTATTTTAGTTCTCTAAATATAATAGTTTAATTTAAGAAAAATTCAAAACAACTCTAGTTAATACTAAAGGTGTAAGTATATTTAATAATTAAGTCTAAGTTTTCTGATCCTCTATTCTTTTCAAGAAAAAATTGCAATTTGTTATATTAAATTCACATAGGAAATTCATATGAAAATAACTTCATAAAACTTTATTAATAATTAATTTAATATTCAAATCAAAAGTTTAGAAAAAATGTGTCCAAGTCTTTTTCCTTAAGTTGATTCAAGTGAAGCCAATTTTTAATTAGGCATCTCCTCAAGCCTCTCCCCACATCTTTTCTTTTTCTTTTTCTTTTCTCTTCTTTTTCTTTTCTTTTTCTTTTCTATATGTGAGGATTACTATATCTGGATAGCCTTTAATGATTTTGAACATCACTATCCTCTTCTTAAGTTAAAAATTTTTTGCATTTCTTTACTTAACAAATTTATATTAACTTAAAGATTTTATAATGTTTAATTCTTTTCTGTTTACATGAATCTTTTAGGATTTTAATACTGCAAAAATACAAATTTCTTTACTTAAAATAGAAAAACATAGTCGTGTTCTCTTTTACCAAATCCCTTATCCCCTAGAATCAACCTTTATTATTAAAATTTTTTACTCAAAGTTACTATATATTTAGAAACATAAATAAAGTTATCTCAGGTTAACCCCTAATACCAAAGGTCGTGTTAAATTTAATATTTTGAAAATATAATTAAGTGAGGACAGATAAAATTAAGTTCTTTCTCTCTTTCTAAAAATGATTTTTCTTCTCCCCCCCCCCCAAAATTAAATTTTTAAAAGATTTTTACATAAAGAATTTGAAAATGAAGGGTGAAAGAAAGTATTAAATACATAAAAAAGTCATACCTGTCGGAGATTTTGATTTTTTAACATAAATTTTGAAATACTGAGGTGCTAATATGAAAACTACTTGGCTAAAAACATTAAATTGCACATAATACATATAAAATTTGCTGAGAAAGAGCTAATCACAATAAATAATAAAGTGCTAAAAATAACAACAGAACTAAACTAAACTCGAAAAATGAAAACAATTTTCCACATTACAATTTCATATTACATAACAAACAAAGTCTTCAACAATATCACAACACAAACAATACAATCATACAGTACAAACACAAACAAACAAACAAAAAGATCATCAGTCATTACCTTCTTCATGAATAGGCAACATCATACTAAACTGTATGGTCACCCCTCAGGTATCTTACTAAATCATCATCATAAGCAGCATCATACTCAAATTTCTGGAAAATCAGATCATCGGTGTGAGCATTTCTGTCCTCCATATTTTGCATCCTATGTTCCATCCTCAAAACATCTCCCTGTTGAATCATCATCTGGTCCAACAACTCCCTATTACTGGGGTCACTTGAAGTAGGCTCACAAAAGTAGAGGTTCTAGAAGTAGCAGGAATATCCCTGGCCTGTCTTCCAGATCTCCAATCAACATGGGACTCATAAGTCTTGATGTTGGCAGGCCCAATGGGTCTCTGAGGCTCAATCCTCTCCTCATTAAGTCTAAAATCAACTCCTGCATGCTCACAAAGTGTATAAATGAGAGCACAGTGCGCCAATCCACCAGTGGTCTCTCTCAGAGCAATAGATCGAATGTTCATATAAATGATAGACCCTACATTTATATCCATCACTTGCTGAATACAATAGTTAAGGATGACTCTATCCTTGGTTACTTCATTATGATGGTTTGTTGGAATCATCCTTCCAGAAATAAAATAATGTCAAGCCTTAGACACTACATTTAACATAGAAAGGGGAAAGTTAACTTTAGCTCCATTTTTTATTTTTCACGACCCTTTCTTACTAGTTAGAAAAGAAATAACTTCATATAAGACTTGATCGTAGCAGAAAACGAATTTTAATAGCATCTATAAACATCTTCTAATTGATAAAACTCATTAATTTTCTTGGATTAAACTCCACCCTTTTTCCTCGAACAAAAAAAAATCATCAGAAGCCTTAAGAAGGTTGGCATAAAATTCCATCACAATCGGCAGTAAAAAAACATAAGTTTTCCCACTGCCAAGCGATAATCAATAGTCCAACTTCTCCTCCTGGATTTTTAAAACCTCGGTCCATAATCACTTTTTTATTTTCTGGAAGACTATGAAATCGAGCACTGGCTCTAAAACTAATACATATTTGCTCGTCATATTCTATTTTCCTTTTGCTTGATCTTGGAGCCATAGGAAATCTAGAAAATTTTGATAAAAATTCTGAATAAATCCTAAAATTTTGAAAATAAAAAATGTAAACCACTTTAAACTCAAATCCACTAAGTAAGAGTTTTTTCACCAAAGCATTTTCTTAAAATCTCCCAAAAAATGTAAAAATTTCGGATCTGGTCAATGTGAGAGAAATCTTTGGTGAAAATTAAAAATTTTTACTTTAAAGTGTAGCTCTTATCTAGAGAAGATAAAATTCGAAGTTCCTTTGCCTCTAAATCGCCTCAAATCCGCCCAAAATCAAGCCTTAGGTGCAAAACCAAAGGTTGAAGGTGACTTAAGGGGTAAAAATGGAGGTTTACGGTGAAAATTTCAAATTAAAGGGTTACTTCGCCGCACTCGGGTCAAAGGGGCATTGGGGTTAATGTCAGCGCCGTCGGCGCTGAAGGACCGAAATTCACTATTTTGATTTTTCAAAATTTCAATTTCCTTTCAATTTTCTCCAAAGTTTTTTTAAAGTATTTTTAAATACAAATTTTATCTAAATTAATAAATACACATTTCACAAACAATCATTTTTACAAACAACAACAAAGTAACTTTTATATATTAAAATACACTTTTTGCAAACAAATTTCACAAATCACAAATTCACACCTATGAAGTAAACTAATTTTAAATCAGCGTCGAAATCAAGCCATAACACTAAACGATGACACGACACCATACACATAATCAAAGTTCAAAATAAACCAAATCAAACCTAATCAACTCCACACAATTACACTAAACACGTAAACATTTTTAAATAAGTAGAGAATTCACAATCTTCAATCATTCAGCCTCTCTTCAGTGCTTATCACCTCCTCTAAATCTCCCATAGATTGGTAATGAACATATAGGTTGTAGAAGGATCAGTACGGGAATTGATCTGCCAAATTTTCCTCGATCCACCCCTTTTCCTTAAACATCCAAACTAATCATGCTTCAAAATTTCTAATGTGATCGAAATTCCCTTTCATTCTCCAATCTAGGTGATCAAAAAGGTACTTGAGATCTCCCACTGCATTCATAATACTCTGAAGTTCACTTTCAATTTTCTTCAATTTCTTCCCTGAAGCAAGCGAACTTCCAATTATTGGTGGCATTAATGGAGATGAAGCATGTGAAGAAGGATCTATAGTAGCATTTAAAGCTTCATTTCCATTACCGACATACTGATCATCAATAGGGCTCACGGGCTTCCATGGTAATAAAATTTTTTCCCAACTTTCATATGGCACTTGGGATTGACTGTAAATCAGGAAAATCATTGAAGGATGCTCAAGTACATAAATTGGCCCATTAATAATGATTCCCATCACATATTTAAATATAATTGAAGCTATATCAATAAGTTTTTCCATTTGAATATAGTAGTTTAAAATAACACTCTCCTTGATGACTCTACTGATATTCATAGTAGCGAGTAATTTTGTACAAATAAAGAAATGCCATTGCTTCAAAATTGGATTAAGTGATGAAGCAGGAAAACTAATATATCCTTCATCTCGTACTTCCCAATACACTTTCATCTCATCAGAAAATTATAAATATCTTGTATCAAATCTCACGTAGGAATGAAATTTGCATAATGACAGATTAGAATATTTTCTATCATATACAATTCATTAATCCTCGTAGGAGTAAATGATATAGCCTTACCTCATACAAAGACTAACTAATTGGGTAATTCCATGTAAATTTGAATAGAATTCCTTCACTACAGGTAAAACAACCACAGCGGTAGTGTAACACAGAACTTCCCATCGCCTTTGAAGAATGATCTTGTCAACTGGAGCACTTAGATTGATCAACCCATGATTAAAAAATCCTCTTTCCCTGATCAATCTCTTCTTTTCAATAAGTTTATCGTATAACCTCTGCGCGTTGAAACTAATAAACTTTCTTCTATTGAAAACTCCATACCTTAAAGTGTTTTTGGAATTAGAAGCCATATAATCCAAAAAAAGAAAGTTTCTAGAAATCCTAGGAAGTTTTTAGGAATTTAAAGCACCTCCCGGTGGTTATTATGGATCAAAATCCCGCCAAATTTTGCCAAAAGTCGCAAAAACTGTCCAATCGCTCTCGGCACTGCTGGTGCTCCCGAAGGGCTCTGCCTGTGCTAGTGGCCAATTTTTTGTTATTTTCATTTTTCGTTCAATTAAATTCTAGCTTTTCTTCTAATACTAATATTTGACTTAATTTATAATAAATTCAATTATGTAGGATTATTATCTACTAATATATAAGACACTTAACAAACTAAATAGTAATACATGCCATATATGTCTGGGTTGCCTCCCAAAAAGCGCTTGGTTTAACGTCGTCAGCCTGACATACTATTTGTTTAGTTTGGTTGAATTAACATTAAAACTCTTTAAATTTAGGTATGTACCCCTCATAATAATGTTTCAAACGATGCCCATTAACTTTAAATATCTTTCCAGTGTTAGGATCTTTAATCACAACAGTTCCATAATGATAGACTTTAATTACCTTAAATGACCCTAACCATCTGGATTTCAATTTTCTTGGAAACAATTTCAGTCTTGTATTATATAATAGAACTTCTTGACCAGGTTCAAATTTCTTCTTAATAATCTTCCGATCATGCCATATTTTCATTCGCTCTTTATAGATTTTTGCGTTATCATATGCTTCATTTCTAATCTCCTCAAGTTCATTGAGTTGCAATAATCTTTTCTCACCAGCAACTTTAAGATTAAAATTAAATTCCTTAATAGCCCAAAATGCTTTACGCTCTAATTCTACAGGTAAGTGACATGTTTTTTTCTAAATATCAGTCTGTGTGGGGACATTCCTATAAGATTCTTATAAGCAGTTCTATATGCCCATAATGCTGTGTCAAGTCTAGTAGACCAATCCAATTTATAAGATCTTAAAACCTTTTCTAAAATGCGTTTAATTTCACAATTCGATATCTCTGCTAGACCACTATCTGAGGATGATAAGCAGTAGATAATCTATGCATAATATCATATTTCTTAATTAATTTTTTGATTCTTTTATTCCTGAAATGAGATCCTCCATTAGTAATAATTTCTCTCGGCATTCCATACCTTGTAAAAATCTTTTTAATTAAAAATTTAGAAACACTTAGAGCATCACATCTAGGTATAACAATAGCTTCAATTTATTTGGACATATAATCAACAACAAGTAATATGTATAAGTTTCCAAATGAAGGCATAAATGGTCCCATAAAATCTAATCCTCACACATCAAAAATTTCAACTTCCAATGTGTAATTTAGAGACATTTCATTTCTTCTATAAATATTTCCTACACGTTGACATCTATCACATGTTTTAATATATTCATTAACATCATTAAAAATAGTTGGCCGATAAAATCCAGCTTGTAAAATTTTATATGCAGTTCTATTTATTTCGAAATGTCCTCCAAATTCAGAATCATGGCATCTTTCAATTATCTATTGAGTTTCTTCATAAGGCACACTAATTCTAATAATTAGATCTTTACATTGTTTATATAAATATGGGTCATCCCAAAAATAGTTTTTTGAATCATATATAATTTTTTATTAATTGTTGATTCTTAATATCTGGTAGTAGATTATCACTTACAATATAATTTATTATATCGTTTAATTATTATTTTTTATATCAGGTGGTAGAATATCACTTACAATATAATTCACCATATCAGCATACCACGGTACATCCATTTCATCAATACTATATAATTATTCATGAGAGAAATTATCTAAAATTTCATTTGTAAAATTAGTTAATATTTCTATTTTTATTCTAGACAAATTTTTAGCTATTTGATTATCATTTCCCTTTCTATAAATCAAGATAAAATCAAACTCTCGCATTAGAAGTATCCATCTAGTTAATCTTAGTTTATCATCTTTCTTTTGCATTAAATATTTAATAGCATAATGATCTGTATGCACTATACATTTAGTTCCAATTAAATAAGGTCTAAATTTATCAAAGGCATAAAAACATAGATAATAACTCTCTTTCAGTAGTAGTATAATTAATTTGAGCATTATTTAGAGTTTTACTAGCATAATATATTACTTTAAAAACTTTATCGTGCCTTTGTCCTAATACAACCCCAATAGCATAATCACTCGCATCACACATTATTTCAAATGGTTTTTCATAGTCAGGTGGTACTATTATAGGTGCAGTTACTACATTTTTCTTTAATAATTTAAATTTTCTTATGCATTCTTCATTAAAATCAAATTTCATGTCTTTTTCTAAAAGTTGGCATAGAGGCTTAGTTATTTTTGAAAAATTTTTTATGTAGCGCCTGTAAAAACCAGCATGTCCTAGAAAAAATTAGTAGGCGGTGATAATTTTTCTATAACTTGGATTTTTGCAGGATCTACTTCCATGCCTTTTTTCAAAAATTTTATGCCCAAGTACAATACCTCCTACAACCATAAATTGACATTTTTCCCAATTTAATATTAAATTGAGTTTTTCACATACTTCCAACACTTTTTCTAAATTATTAAGGCATAAGTCAAACGAAGTTCCAAATATGAAAAAATCATCCATAAACACTTCCATTCTATGTTCTATAAAATTACTAAAAATTGACATTATACATCTTTGAAATGTTGCAGGTGCATTGCATAGTCCAAAAGACATTCTATAAAAAACAAATGTTCCATATAGATTTGTAAATATTGTTTTCTCTTGATCCTCTGGAGCAATTGGAATTTGGTGATAACTGGTATATCCATCTAAAAAGCAATAAAACTTATTCCCAGCCAATTTATCCAACATTTGGTCTAGAAAGGGTAAAGGAAAGTGATCTTTTCTGGTGGCCATATTTAATTTCTCTATAATTAATGCAAATTCGCCAACCAGATACTTATCTTATTGGTATTAATTCATTTTTCTCATTTTCTTCAATAATCACTCATCCTTTTTCCGGTACACAGTGAATTGGGCTTACCTAAGCACTATCTGAAATATGATATATAATTCCAGCATTTAACCATTTTAAAATCTCTTTTTTAACAACTTTCATTATTGGGTTTAATCTTCTCTAAGGATCAGATTTAGGTTCATGTTGTTCAACTAATAAAATTCTTTGCATACAAATTGAATGACTAATTCCTTTAATATCTACTAAAGTCCATCCAAAAGCCTTTTTATACTTTTTTAACATTTCTATCAACTTTTTTTCCTTAATCTCAATTAAATCAGAAGATATAATAACCAACAATGTAGAAGACTTTCTAAAAATACATACTTTAAATGGATAGGTAATATCTTTAATTCAAGTTCAAGTGGGTTAATACTTGAAGAAGTAAGATTTTTATTATCGTTTTCCATCAAGTCTAATGTTTCAAATTTGCCCTGAATATAATCTAAATCTTCTTCTTTAATTTCATCTTCATTCTAAAAAATTTATCCTTGCTTAAATTTATCTTTGAGTTCTTTCTTAAACTGTTCATTACTTTGATAATCAACTACTTCCATCCTGAAACATTCATTATTTTTCTATTGCAGAATATTTCATAGCTTTGGCTATATTAAATTTCACTTCTTGATCCTTAACTCTCATTATTAATTCTCCTTTTTGTTCATCTATTACAACTCTTCCTGTTGCAAGAAATGGTCTCCCTAAAATAATAGGAGTTTCTTTATCTTTCTCCATATCCAATACTATAAAGTCTACAGGGAAAATAAATTTATCCACTTTACTAGTACATCCTCTATAACTAATTTAGGATAAGTTATTGATCGATCAACTAACTGAAGAGTTACAGTAGTAGGGGAAATCTCTCCTAACTCAGCTAACTGAAGAGTTACAGTAGTAGAAGAAATTTCTCTCAAATCTAAACGCTTAAAAATTAATAAGGGCATAAGATTGATACTCGCTCCTAAATCACATAAAGCTTTTCCATAAAACTTTTCACCAATTGCATAAGGTATAATAAAACTACCAGGATCTTTTAGTTTTTCAGGAAGCTTTTTCTGAATAATAGCACTACACACTTAATTGAGTACAACAGTCTCGTGATCTATAAACTTTCTTTTTTTATTCAGTACATCCTTCGTAAATTTCACATAGCTTGGCATTTCTTCTGAAGCTTCAACAAAAGGAATATTTATCGTTAACTTTCTAAGGATTTCCAAAAATTTTGTTTCTTCTGCTTCAGTCTTTGAGGAAAAGAAGGTGATATTTTTTCAAAAGGAACCTGTGATTGTTCATTTTTCTGTTGATCATTTTTCATTTCTTCCTTCTCTTCATTAACTTCAGTTTCTCTTTGGATCCTTATTTCTATTTCTTTTCCACTTTGTAATTGAATCACTTTAATTTGCTCTTTATTTTGATCTTTTGGATTAACTTCCATAGTACTTGAAATAATTCCAGAAGGTCTGCTACTAAGTGCAGTAGCAATATGTTCTAATTGATTTTCAATATTTCTAATAACAACCCCTTGATTATGTATTTGATTTCCCATATTCAACATCACTTCTTCCATCCTCTTTTCCTTAACTTGTGGGTTAGGATTGGAGTTATATCCTGAAGGATAATAAGGTCAAAAATTAGCATTTCCTTGATTGTTCAGATTTCCAGATGGATTCACCAAATTATTATAATTATTTCAACTAAAATTAGGGTGATTTTTCCATCCAGGCTTAAAATAGTTAGAATAGGGATTGTTATTTCAATTATTTATAGCATTTAAGGTTTCATAAGATGGTTGAGTATAAATAATCTGTCCTAGGAATTTTCCTCTAATATTGGAGGTATTTGAGAATTTTCACTCTTATTTGATCAATCTTTTTAGAAATAACAACAATTTGAGATGCCAAAATAGACATTGCATCAGATTCATGAATATTGGCTACTCTCTTAGGATTTACTCTTTCACAGGGCCATTGAAAATTGTTAGTAGCCATTTATTCAATTAAAGAATATGCTTCATCGAAAGGTTTTGACTTTAATGATCCACTCGCAACAGCATCTATAATAGATCTTAATGATCCCACTAATCTGTTATAAAGGTTTAAATTATTAACCAATCTGGTAAAGCATGGTGTGGACATTTTCTAAGAAGATCCTTAAATCTTTCCCAGGCTTCATATATCGATTTCCCTTCAAACTGAAAAAAAGATGTAATATCATTTCTAAGCTTAGCAGTTTTGAGGGTAGCTAAGAATTTTTGTAATAGTTCTCCCCAAGTTTTAATAGATCCAGTTGCTAATGAATTTAATCAAGCCTTGGCTTTATCCCTTAATAAAAAAGGAAAAAGTCTAAGCCTAACAACATCATTAGACACTCTGTCATTTTTAAATGTAGCACAAATTTCAAGAAAACTAGCAAGATGTAAGTTAGGATCTTCTGTAGGTGATCCTCCAAACTTATTATTTTGTACTATTTGGATAATAGTAGGTTTAAACTCAAATGAATAGCAACAAGATCAGGATCTTGAATTGTTAAATGAAGTTCATGATTCTCATTTATTGGATTTTCTATATTATTCGCCATTTCTTTCAAATTCTTAATTTCCCTTTGTTGTTTTTGAATTTTTCTAACAGTACGTTCTAATTCTGAATTGTAAGGTACTAAATCTTCAGATCTAATTTTTTGCATAAATAAATGAAATAAGCTAAGTAAAATTCTTTAAAAATACAATCTTAATTAAATTTATTTTTAGATTTTATTATTTTTTTTGTAATTTTATATATTTGTATAGTATATATATTCTCTAAATTTCTTAATTTATCAAAACTATTTAATTTAATTAAATTTAACCGTTACCTTCCCGACGCAAACAACGCAAAAAACTTGATCCCGATTTTTTATATGTAAGGATTTATGAAGTTGACCCCACTACAATACCCAAAACTTGATCTTTGTAAGAAAAGTAAGTTGAGTAAAATATATATAATTATAGGTAATTAATAATGGGATTCTACGTAAGTATACGTATCGTTATGAAGTAATAATGGACTTTTTATTTAAGCCCCAAATATCAATCCCACAGGGAAGGTGTAAATTAGCAATGATAAATTTTACCAGGAAATTTAGAGAAAATCAAACGAAATCACTGTCACTAATTTTGTATCTTGATATGTTAACCAAACTAAATTACTTAACTATGAACAAAACTGAAATGTAAATTTTTAATAATAACTACTAATCTACTAACTATGTTTATGTAATGAAGATTTCTTATATGAAAAAGCATCCTTCCCACTATAATGAAATTTTGGTCAAATGAAATGAGATAAATGTTTATAATATGTATTGTGCCAAATAGGAGTAATTTTAATTCTCTACCCTGATATAGTGCACAGAAAATCATTGGTTAATCTTAGGTTTAGTCCTAAATCCATGGCTAGGCTAGGAGGAAACCGGCTTCCACTCCAGAGCTCCCACTTCCCTTCACCTGAAAGCTAACTCTCGCTTTAGTTTTTAAATAGTAAGACCAAATTGGGGATTTTAGTCTGTCACCCTAAAGATTCTTCAATTCTACATCCAACAAAGAATATTTTCCTATTTATTTGCACTTAATTTCATGAACGAATTTCTCCTTCATGAAATCAAATGTGATCCTCGTAGAAAACATATTCCATTTCCCGGATCATATGTTTCACAACATATTTTAACAAATAAATTGGCCAAATTGAAAAGTAAATTAAGTCGGAGTTGAAAAATAATCACAATTTATTTTATATTTTAATTATGGCACATTCATATTATCTCTTCATTTCTCCATATATCAGAGTAGGGGGAAAGATAGAGGAAACTACTTAGACTTCATGAGAAAGATACGACAAAATACAAATTTTATATATAAAAGAAAGTTCATACAACACTAAATAAACAAACAAACTTATATGGAACTTTTCCTCAAAGAATATCCTTTGTAGCCTTTCCTTAGAAATGTAGGAAGAAGAACTCTCTCACTTTTCTCCTTCTCCAGAAAGTTTCACACTAAATCTCACCACAAAAATTCTAAACTTAAACAAAATTAGTAACTGACTCTAATATGTGGTGCAATGAAGATGGATTATGGAAATGTAGCATGGTATAATGTTGTAGAGCAAAATATGAACGTAGAGGAGCCCCTTTTCTAATGAAATTCGGCCCCAAATAAAGCCCAAGGTTGGTTCTCCAAGAGGTGCCTCCCAAAACTCTTTAAAAATCATCCAAATATATTAAACCTTCTAGAAATGGGGTCTGAACAGCCTTTGGCACCTTCAATGCTAGTCTGGCGCCTTCGGTGCTGAGTAAAAATCCTCCAGCTTTCTGTTGTTCTATGCCCTCGACGCTGACCTTGGTGTTGCTGGCGTTGAGTATTTCCTCAAAAAATGTTATTTTGACTCCAAACTTCATCCTTTTTGCTTTAAACCCTAAAAATTAACAACCTGCAAGAAAACATCAAAATACCTTCCATTAAAGTGTAATATCACAAAAAACAGGTATAAAATATGGGTCTAAAAATAAAGATATTTTCAATGTATCAGCAGCTCTTGAACTACGCATACAAATCTAAATACCTAACTAATATGACCGATATAAAATATAGTTTTGGTATTTTGGATTTTCTTTAAAATAAACACATAATAATTAAATATACTATATAAAAATACTATAAATTCCAAATATAAGTCTTACAGTTTTAACTAAAATTCTTCTAAAGTTTTTACCGAAGTATCCCCGATAATGACACCAAAAACTTGATGCACCCCTCGTGTATGCTGTTTCTTTGTGTGTTTTATGTCAATTTAAATCCTCGGTATATTGCCAAAAACTTGACCCATCCCAAAATTACGCACTAATTTAGCTTCCAAAATATGGCAAAAAACTGGACCCAATTTATATTGAGCGGCTAAACTCCAAATGTTATAAAATATATAAAATAATTCACACACTAGTGGTTCTTTCTTTAAAAACTTCAATATCAATCCCATAGAGAAGAGCAATAAGAAATCTCTTAGGCGAATTCTAGTCTACTAGATGAAAATTCTTATGATAATAACATAAATCACAAAATTCAAATTATAAAAATTAAAGTAATAAAGATAAGTTAAAAAAAGTTTAATGAATGCTAACAGAAATGTAACTAAAAGAACTAAGTTTAATAAACAAATTTCTAAACTTCAAAATTAAATTTACTAAGAATAAACAAGATATCTAAGTCATTAAAAATTATTATTATTCATTTCTTCAATTAAAGAAAATGCTTCATCAAAAGGTTGACGTTAATAATGTTGACCTTAATTTTGATGAGGTCTTTCCTTCTTCTTAGTGCTTGGGATCTAGCCATAGAACTTTCCTTTTGACTATCCTAGAATACTAGAGATGGAACCCACCTATTAAGAAATTCAAACCACTTCCTTACTCTCTTTGGAACCCACATGAATGATCATGAACCTCCAACACCTGGAAGGTTGAGACAAACATGTGAGGATTCAAGGATGAGTCCCCATAGGATTGTTAAACTTAGGGCAACCCTGGGTGGCTAGGGTTTGGTTTTTCACACACTTAAGCACACCACATTTTCCCACTTGTCCTAAACCTTGAAACTACACCCATTGAACCTATTTCCCCTTTGCTCTTTTGGAAACTCATGTGGGTGGTCTCCAAGCTCTTAGATCTTTGGATAGGGTGGCCACAACCCACACATGAAGGGTCCAAAAAATGAGCTTCCTCGTGGTCTCATGGCTTAGATAAGGTCACCTTGTGATTGGCATCTTCAATAAATTTGATTCGTATCTAAACACCAAATATTGGCATTTTAGCCCCAAGCTTTCATAAAATTATCGAATTGCCCTTGAAACCCTAATTTTCTTAAAATTGCCAAACTATCAATTTCTCTCCAAAAAATCATCTCAAACCATTTCAAACTACCCAAAATGATCAAAACACCCCTAAACTCTCAAAATTCTAAAAATAACCCAAGATTTGCCAAAATTACAAGAATACCCCTCATGTCTAACAAGTTCCAAAAATCTCACAAATCATTCAAAACCTCCACTAAACTAATCCCAACCACTTAATGGGCCCAATTTGACAAAGTTGACCTATTTTGACAAAAATCTCAATTTTACCCGTGAAATCCCAAAGTCACCAAATTCATCCCAATTTCCACCAAATTCATTTAAATTTCACCCAATTTCAAATCTAAATCATTTATTAATTATCCAATCCCAATTTACACCAATTTGAAGTCCAATTAGACCAACTTTTAAACTTTTCAATTTTGGGCCACAATCCCTAATTTGGCCATATCTTGAAATTTTGTCAAATTGTACTTTATAACCAATCCAACTCTTCCAATTTTGAATTCTAAACTATTCATAAAAATCTCCTAGATCAATTTGAACCCTCAATAGTTTTAGATCCAAACCTTAGCCTAAACTAAATCTGAGCTCAAACCAAATTCCCCAAAATTGACCCTATGTCAAAATTTCATTAAATCAAGCCTTCCAATCAATTCAATTCCCCTAATTTCACTTCCTAAGGTCTTCATGGCCCTTTAAAAAATTTTTAAGCTAAGTCCAAGATCAGCGCAAGTTCAATTTTTAACTTTAAGATCGAAATCAACCCAAAACATTGAAATTAACCAAGCTTAGTCTTCTCCAACCTTGGTTAGCCTCCTCGAATGCTAATCAAATAATCTAAGAACCAAAATTTTAGCAATAGACCAAGGGTTCCCTAAATAAAGGAAACTTGCCCCATTTTTGTCTAAACTCTCTATCCCATGCCATCACCCATTATACCTCCAAACTAATCACAATTAAAACTTCCTTGACCTTCCCTGCACCAGCTAGCCACCTCTCCTGGCCTGGTCAACCGGCCTAGTCACCGAAAAACCCAAAATTGAGAAGCCTTCCCCATGGACTAAGCTTGAATTGCAACAATGTAATGTAGATCACTCCCATTGGTTAATTGTGATGATCAACCCTCCACCTAAGCAGCCTTCTCCACCCACTGACTTGGATAATTAAACCACCCCTCACACGACCAAAGAGAGAGTGTTGTCAATTGCCAAGGGAGATCCCTCCAAATTGCTCTAACAGCTTCCCCAATCCCTCCTAAGCTCATCCCAATCAAATTCCAGCCATCTTCCTTTCTGTAAAACCTTAGTTTCAAACTTGAAATACAGGGCCTTTTTTGTCACTCCACCAAACTCCATAAAACTCCCAATTGATCATCCCAAAAGCTTTCCTGGACCAAACAAGAAAGTTCCTCATTGAATCCCCATTATATTGAGTACTCTAACCTATTGTTAGGCCAAACCCGAATCACCCCTTGATCAACCTCTTGCCTGGACTCAACATCAGCTCAAATTGGTGATTGAAGGAGCTTTGTGAGGTCACAAGGAACGTCCATAACCAACCCAATTGAGGCCTCAACTCTTGGGCAAATGTATAATTCACTAACCTTAAAATTGTGCTTGGTTTCATAAATTATGAAGTGCACTTGTTCTTCATATGCATTTAACCATATGGATGGGTTCTTCTCGATTAGATGAAGCTATAAGAACAAACCACAAGTGATTTGTTTGAGTATCGAGCAAAATATTATGTTTAAAAAATGAGTGTTTCTCGAGTTAGATCATTTGGGGACGATGAACGAATGACATTCATTTGCACGTGTATCCATTGGATGATGGACGAGGAGACAAAATAGAAAGTGTGGGGCGAGTCAACTTGGACGCGAAAGGCGGCGTCGACAAGGAGCACGCCGCGTGGGCTTTTGGAGCTGCCGAGGATCGAGTCAGCGTCGCAGGATAAGTAGAAAAATAGCCTATTAATGATTTATTTAATTTAGAAAATTTTGAAAATTCATAACTCGGTGTAAAAAAATTATAAAAACAAAATAAAAATACCATTGTACTCAGTGAATAAAGGAGAATCAAGTGGACTAAAAATAAAAGTAATTTAACTTATATTTTTTTAAATTAATTAAATACTCTAAAAAATTTTTAAATCTTAGAAATTTAAATATTAATCATCATAGTGTGAAATTTTGAGGGTTTGTTCTCTCTGTGATTTGTAGTGTCCTCTGATTTTTCCATAGTCAGCGAGCACCCCTAACATGGTAAACCCCAATTTCCAATGTTAAGTGACCTCTGTTGCTTAAAATAATTATATAAACTTAAATAAACATATAAAAATTATGTGGTTTATTTTAGTAGGTTCATTGTGGTCAAAGGGACATAAGAAAAATAAAACCTAAGATTGAATGTCTTTAAATCATAACTTCTTAATTTAAGACATTAAAACCCAAGAAAATCGAATAAATAAAATATAATCTAAAAATTATAAAATATGATCCTCATTGAAGATATTGAACATATTAAGCCACTGCAAAAATTTGAAATCATCTTAAATTGATTTAACTATTAAAATATTTTTTTAAGGAAAACGAGATTTTGGCACTAAAATAATTATAATAATTAAACTATAAATAAATTTTTTTTTAAAAAAAAAGTGGTTTTGAGTGTTCCATGTGACCAGGGGCATCCAAGAAAAATAAAATTAACATTAAAGTAAATAGCTCATTTTTGGGCTATTTTCCAATTTTAAAATATTTAAAAAAATTCAAAAAAATCATAAAAATACAAAAATGCTCCAAAATGTCCCTAATTATTTCTTGACCACTTGGGGCAATTTAGAATATTTTTAATTATTTTGAAATAAATTTATGTATTTTTAGATGCCTAAAATGTACTTTTCCTAATTTTTCAGTAAAATAATTATATAAAATAAAATTAATATTAGAAAAATATGAAAAAAATTTCTCTGAGTTCCTTGAAGTCATAGAAATCAATGAAAAATATAAATTTTTTTCAAAATAAAATGAATTTTCTACTTAATTAATCATCAAAATAAACAAAAAATTATTAATATTAAAATATAATTCATAAAATTCATAAAATTTGGTCCAATTGTTCCTCTGACCTAGGTGAACCTCCAATAATTTTCCTAAGGATAGAAACTTTACCTTTATTGATTAAATGAATTAACCCTGGAAATTCTTATTTTTAGAGAAAAATAATTATATAAATTAATGTAAAGCTCTGGTACCTTAATTAACCCATGAGAGGTAAGTCAACAAGTTTTCAAGCTCATGTGAATTAATTTAAAAGATTTTTGAAGATAAGAGCTTAAGGGGCAAAATTGTAATTTTCATCTTTTCACCCCCCTTAATTAAAATTTATGTTGAGCTAAGGGTTTAAAGGGTAAGACTTGATTCTATGCAATGTTCTAAGGTGATTGAAACATGAGGGTAAGAGAAAAGAAGGGTATAAATGTAATTATTCAAATTGTTGGACATTGGAAGAAGAAACTATTTGAATGACTTAAATGTTTGGAATATAACTTAGGGAGTCCATAATCCACTAATCTAGAATCTCAAACCAATGGTTGAGTCATAGGTCAATTTTTTAAAATTAAATCTTCTTAATACAACCTTTTTCTAAAATTACACATTTACCCCCTGTGTCTTTTGAGCTTTGTAATGAGCTAAAATTAATCTAAAGACACTTGAGGATTAGTTGGAAGATGAACTAAAATTAATACCTTCAAACACTACAAGCTCAAGTTTGCTTGTCCCCTTTCTCATGGGTTGATTAAGATATACAACTGTGCATAACTTAAATTTAAATGAACCCCAGAATGATCTATTCAACAACGTAATGAGTTCATATAAACTCGAGACAGTTCAAAGGATTCCTAAAAGTTGTTTAGGGTTATGCCATGAACACTTTTATAATCTTTTGGATGTTTNCATTTACCCCTGTGTCTTTTGAGCTTTGTAGTGAGCTAAATTTAATCTAAAGACACTTGAGGATTATTTGGAAGATGAACTATAATTAATACCCTTAAAACACTACAAGCTCAAGTTTGCTTGTCCCCTTTCTCATGGGTTTATTAAGATATACAACTGAGCATAACTTAAATCTAAATGAACCCCAGAGAGATCTATTCAACAACGTAATGAGTTCAAGTAAACTCAAGACAGTTCAAAGGATTCCTAAAAGTTGTTTAGGGTTATGCCATGAACACTTTTATAATCTTTTGGATGTTTTGAAGGACGATTGAACATATTACACTTTGTTCAAGAATATCATCCTTTAAAAGCTTGAGAGACCCGCCAAATTATGAATTGTGGTCTCTTTTGAATTTAAATCATTATGGCTTCATTGATACTTAGTATTTGCTCTTAATTTTNTAAGACAGTTCAAAGGATTCCTAAAAGTTGTTTAGGGTTATGCCATGAACACTTTTATAATTTTTTGGATGTTTTGAAGGACGATTGAACATATTACGCTTTGTTCAAGAATATCATCCTTTAAAAGCTGGAGAGACCCGCCAAGTTATGAATTGTGGTCTCTTTTGAATTTAAATCATTATGGCTTCATTGATACTTATTATTTGCTCTTAATTTTACATTACAATATATAAATGATTATGAATGCTAATATTTCAGTGGGAGCAGTGAGAACATGACAAGTACTTATTTACAGTTTCTTTATTATCATTTTATTTCTGCAATTTACTACCGCTTTAATGTATAATTCATGCTTGTTTGAAACACTTTTCAAAGTTAAAACAAACAATTTTAAAAATTAAGATAAATCTTTTCAAACTTAAACACTTTCAAAAAACAACAAACATCATAATACCTCCTTTTGAATTTACGGGAGTGATACACCAAAAAAATGTTCAATTTTTCATATATTTTTTATGCTTATATTTGGTCATTTTTGGTAAAATTGTACTTTAAAGAAATGTATTTTCATATTTTTAATACAGGTATACTCAATTTGGGGATTTGGATTAAAAAGGAGCAAAAAAGGATGAAATTTGGAGCAAGAAAAGNGGTAAAATTGTACTTTAAGGAAATGTATTTTCATATTTTTAATACAGGTATACTCAAATTGGGGATTTGGATTAAAAAGGAGCAAAAAAGGATGAAATTTGGAGCAAGAAAAGGCAAATAAATGCTCTGGCGCCGAATGACGCTAGTACACCTGAATGGAGCTTGACCAGCATCGAATGGCACCAGNACTACTATTTCGGTGGGAGCAGTGAGAAGATGACGAGTACATATTTACAATTTCTTTATTTTCATTTTATTTCCGCAATTTACTACCGCTTTAATGTATAGTTCATGCTTGATTGAAACACCTTTCAAAGTTAAAATAAACAATTTAAAAAATTAAGATAAATCTTTTCAAACTTAAACTTAAACACTTTCAAAAAACAACAAACATCATAATACCACCTTTTGAATTTACAGGAGTGATACACCAAAAAAATGTTCAATTTTTCATATATTTTTAATGCTTATATTTGGTCATTTTTTGGTGAAATTGTATTTTAAAGAAAGGTATTTTGATATTTTTGATACAGGTATACTCAATTTGGGGATTTGGATTAAAAAGGAGCAAAAAAGGATGAAATTTGGAGCAAAAAAAAGGCAAATAAATTCTCTGGCATCGAACGACGCCAGTACACCTGAATGGAGCTTGACCAGCTTTGAATGGCCCAGTAGGTGCCAAAATGGCACCGAGATGGTTATTTCTCAAAATGCATTGAATTTGGACAATTTTTAAAAGGGTGCTTAAGGTAACTCTTGAATTTTTTGCCACACATTATTTAACCACCATTTTTGACAAAAAAAGGGAGTGAATGAGGAGGAAAGAAGAAAAGAAAAGAAAGCAAAACTTCCATACATAGTTTTTCTTTTGAGATATTTAAAGAGACTTATCTTTAAGAGTTGTAAGAAGAGAGGGAAAGTGAGAGATTTCTTCTTCATTGCAATCGTTATAGAGGGATGCATATCATTGTAAGTAGAAGGAAGTGATTCAAAGGAACTTCAAGGGATTTGCTTGTGGAGGAGAGTAGAATAAGTTGTTTACTTAAATTCTGTGTTGTGTAAACTTGTTTCAATATATATAAATCCATGTTATGTTAGTTCTTCTCCATGAATTTAGAGTGATTATTCTCGGCATTCCAAATCTTGTAAAAATATTTTTGATTAAAAATTTTGAAACACTCTGAGCATCACATAGAGGTAAAGCGATTGCTTCAATCCACTTTAATACATAGTCTACTATAATTAATATATATATTTCCAAATGAAGGTATAAATGGTCTCATAAAATCTAATCCCCAAACATCAAAGATTTNTTGTATCAAGGAATCCTTTGATTAGAATTGTAGTAGAGTCAATTCCTTCTTGATTTCTATGGCTAGATAGAATTTCACACATAGTGGACATGCCGTCATCTTGCATAAGACGCAATGAATTCACGTACTTATGTTTGTTATGATAGAACAATATGTGCATCTGAAATGGTGTCCAACAATGGGTTTATTAGATTCGCACTGATGGCCACATTTTCTTGTTCTTTAGGGATTTTTACTTTATACCTTCATCTGAGGTCTTCTTTCTTCAGCATATATCCAGTTTCTTTAACTGGACTGTTTGCCAATGCTGACCATATATGCAATACGGTATTGAAGCCCCCTTCGCCTTCTGATATAGAGCATATTGCATCTGAAGGATCTTCGTCAAATCCTACGGACAACACGTCATAATCTTCTGGTAACTCCAGATTGTTTACTATGGCCGCGCGAGCCATATTGCCAGTCTTGCATTTGCATTCTCTGGCAAAATGTCCGTCTTCCCAGCAGATGTAGCATCTACACTTTGTGGACTTTGACTTATTCTTATTCTTTACCACACGGACGTGAGAGTCATGTGGCTTGACTTTATAACTCTTAGCCTTCCTTAGACCGTATTGTTTATGATTGTTGTAGTACCATGGGATTGGTATTTTCTTGCAAATTGATAGGTCTTTGATCCCCTTTTGGATAGCTGCTCTTTTGCACAAATCAGATATGTATAGATATGTAAATCGTATCCTGGGCATAACCCCGATTGTATTTCTGGGGTGCTTTTCCTTGAAGGGTTTTTTGATTTCATCTCCAATGACAAGGGGCATCTTCTTGAAGAACTTCTCTGATAGTTCACTATCAATGTACATACGCCCTGATTTTGCAGCGAGAGTCTTGTAATCATTCATATACTTAAACATATTTTTAATCTCAAGGCACACTAGTCTTTCAAGATCAAGGTATGCTCGATTATGCTCATCGGTTGATCCTTGGTAGGGATCTTCCAGGAGGATGACTCGGTGTATTTGGGATAAAATATTTTGTGGGTCATCTGCCATTTCAATAAGTGCTTCGTATTCTTGCTCATATGCCATTCTCCACTGAATCCATATCTTCTTCTCAGTCTCCCTCTCAGTCTCCCCAAGAAGATTTTTGATATACAGGACCTTGGCCTTATTGTCAGCAAATTGTTTTCATTGACCAAGTTTAATGTAATTGATTCCCACCTGGATATAACATCATCGTATAAAGAGAAATCGTCTGGTAGCACCAATAGGACTCATTGTGTGATTCTAGCTGATGGGAGGTTCCACATATTTTGCTGATAAGTTCTTTTGAAATCAGAGGCCTTGGCTCTGTGGTTCTTGTATGAGGATGAAATTGAGGGTTCATTTCCCAAAGTGACCGGTGGGTACATAACTGGACCCATTACTGGTTCATTTGGCGGGAGGTATGGGGAGGATGAGATAGATGCGTAGGCTTTATCAGCCTTATCAGCCATTTTTCTTAACCTGGGGTATTTAAGGTCAACAAGTTGACTTTTGATATTGGGGTAGGCTATTTCTGGTTCTGGTAGTTTTTGTGGAGTTTCTGGGTCAGAGGGGGAATAATTTTGGGTAGGTGGAGTTTTGGTAATTGGCTTTAGTTTGGGTGGAGGGTAGTCAAGCATTTCACAATACTTTTCTTGCTCGAACATTGCAAGGGATGGAGTAGGATAATCTTCAAACAGAGTATATCCTCTCAAGATAGGGTGTTTAGGATCAATTGTTACATTAGCTTCATTTTCTTCATTGTCATCATCAACGGAGCTATTATTATCAGATTCTTTATTACCCTGGTTGTCATCCCCACCAACTTTCTCCAATGACTCAGTGTCATTGTTGTATTTATTAAAATATAAGAATAGTGAGAACGGTTCGTCCTCATCTTCATCTTCTTCAGAAAGGGATTCATCAAAAATTGGTCCGTCGAAGTGGATCATGAACATGGTTTGCTCTTGGTCGAGATCTTCCGAAGGAATTGGTGGAGCAATGTGTGAATATTCAGAAAATGATAGACGTATAGTACCATCTATCCTTTACCGCATCGAGAGGGATCTGGGAATTTGAATTCCTTGATTTTCCGCGGGCCTTAGGTGTCAGTCGAGGCCTTTAAGCTGATCAATTGTATGCTTTGTTCCTGGTAAAGCTAGCACTCCATTGGATGCTAAGTAATCAGCTATTCCAGTGACATTGTACCGGAATCCTGCATAGCTTGTGTTTGTAAGCCTTCCTACTAAGGCTCTTGTGAACAAGAGGTTAGATTCTCCTGCTTGCCAGTGCTGATACCCATGCATGAGTATCACAAGCTCTACATCATTGTAGAAATCATGAATGGACATCATGATATTAGGCACAATGTACACAAGTTGGGTGCCACATGAGAGGTCGACTTCCATGGCCCCGATGATTGATACATCAGATCTCCATCGTGTATCCCTTAGGACTAGCAGCGTTGTTGTACCTGCATCTCTCCTGTGTAGAGAATGAAATCTGACCATAATAAGTCCTAGATGGATATGCTGAATTCCTTCATGAATCAGCCTTTGGTATGACTGTTGCTGAATGAAAATGAGGTTGACTTGAGTATTATCGATAGCCAACACTCTTTCTTCAGAGTAGTGTTGGTGTACTCTATGTTGGGATGCCGCTAAACCTTCTTGATACAAGGTCTCTGCAGGGACCAGGTTGGCTCGTTTATGCTGCGAGATTTGTAATTGCTGTTCTGGATTTATTCAGCTCTTAAGTGTTTTTAGATGAGACCGCCTTTTGGGTAGTCTCCTTTATATTTAATAAGCAACACGGGATCACATACGATAATCACGTACTTGATCATCCAGATTTGATATGGTGTTGGATGAGCTAAAATTGTTATTTAAGACTGGTGGAAACGTAACAGTTTGAGTTGTGGATGAGGAGGCCATACCTACTCACTCTTTTTAGATTTTTCAGAAATAAAAATGGATTTGGGATATCTGTAGACAAAGAGTTTGCCTTTGGCTTCGATATCCTAGGAGCCCTAGGGATTTCTGAAAGAGAAAGGCCTTCAATTTGTTTTTGCAAGGTTTCAATGGATGAATCAACTGTTTGGTTACTATTACGATCGTTTTGCAAGATTTTAACTTGATCTTCAAGACTAAGGAGCCTATCAGAAACTTTCAAAACCAGTTGAATCAAGGTGTTCTTTTGTTTAACTAAAGCACTCAGTGCAGAACTTGTATTTTGACGTGCTTCAGCTGGATTAACAAAACCTAAAGCAGGTGGTTCAAGGGAGTTAGTTGCAGTAAGTGCAGCTTTGTAATCAGATGATGCAGAAGACTGGACCCAATCGTTCATAAAAATAGGAGAAAGGAAACAAGCATTTAAAGTAAAAGTACCTCAGGTTTTGCCATTTCAAAGTTTTATAACTCAGTTATATATAATCAAAATTCTCCTTTCGGCTTCTTAGTTGGCTTTAGCTCGTGAGATCCGCTTGCCCTTAGTCTTATAACTCTTATTCTTGAAATTATGATTTCTTATAGCATATATCTAGATCAAATTATTAAAATGATATATATATATATATATATATATA
>JXCR01146508.1:65383-104039 GCA_002079205.1 Phalaenopsis hybrid cultivar
GTCACCTTGTGATTGGCATCTTCAATAAATTTGATTCACATCTAAACACCCAATATTGGCATTTTAGCCCCAAAGTTTCACAAAATTACCGAATTGCCCTTGAAACCCTAATTTTCTTAAATTTGACCAAACTATCAATTTCTCTCCAAAAATCTTCTCAAACCATTTCAAACTACCCAAAATGATCAAAACACCCCTAAACTCTCAAAATTCTAAAAANCTTTCACAAAATTACCGAATTGCCCTTAAAACCCTAATTTTCTTAAAATTGACCAAACTATCAATTTCTCTCAAAAAATCTTCTCAAACCATTTCAAACTACCCAAAATGATCAAAACACCCCTAAACTCTCAAAACTCTAAAAATTGCCTAAGATTTGCCAAAATTACTAGAATACCCCTCATGTCCAACAAGTTCTAAAAATCTCATAAATCTTTCCAAACCTCCACTAAACCAATTCCAACCACTTAATGGGCCCAATTTGACAAAGTTGACCTATTTTGACAAAAAACTCAATTTTACCCGTGAAAGCCCAAATTCACCAAATTCATCCCAATTTCCACCAAATTCATTTAAATTTCACCCAATTTCAAATCTAAATCATTAATTAATTATCCCATACCAATTTACACAAAATTTTAAGTCTAATTAGACCAAATTTTAAACTTTTCAATTTTGGGCCAAAATCCCTAATTTGACCATATCTTCAAATTTCATCAAATTGTACTTTTTAACCAATCCAGCTCTTCCAATTNAATCCCAATTTACACAAAATTTTAAGTCTAATTAGACCAAATTTTAAACTTTTCAATTTTGGGCTAAAATCCCTAATTTGACCATATCTTCAAATTTCATCAAATTGTACTTTTTAACCAATCCAGCTCTTCCAATTTTGAATTCTAAAATATTCATAAAATTATCCTAGATCAATTTGAACCCTCAATTGTTCTAGATCCAAACCTTAGCCTAAAATAAATCTGAGCTCAAACCAAATTTCCCAAAATTGACCCTAGGTCAAAATTCCATTAAATCAAGCCTTCCAATCAATTCAATTCCCCTAATTTCACTTCCTAAAGTTTTCATGACCCTTTAAACAATTTTTAAGCTAAGGCCAAGATTAACCCAAGTTCAATTTTTAAACCTAAGAGCGAAATTAACCCAAACCATTGAAATTAACCAAACTTAATCTTCTTCTGCATTGGTTAGCCTCCTAGGATGCTAATAAAATAATCTAAGAACCAAAATTTTAGCCATAGACTAAGGGTTCCCTAAATAAAGGAAACTTGCCCCCATTTTTTGCTAAGCTCTCTATCCCATGCCTTTATCCATTAAACCTCCAAACTAATCGCAATTAAAACTTTCTTGACCTTCCCTGCACCAGCTAGCCACCTCGCCTAGCCTGGTCGACCGGCCTAGTCGCCGAAAAACCCAAAATTGAGAAGCCTTCTCTATGGACCATACTTAAATTTCACCCATCTAATGTAGATCACTCCCATTGGTTAATTGTGCTTCTCAACCCTCCACCTAAGCAACCTTCTCCACCCTCTGACTTGGATAATTAAACCCTAATTCATCCTATATTTAAACCACCCCTCACACGACCAAAGAGAGAGTGCTGTCAATTGCCTAGGGAGATCCCTCCAAATTGCTCTGACAGCTTCCCCAGTCCCTCCTAAGCTCATCCCAATCGAATTCCAGCCATCTCCCTCTTTGTAAAACCTTAATTTCAATCTTGAAATACAGAGCCTTTTTGTCACTCCACCAAACTCCATAAAACTCCCAATTGATCATCCCAAAAGCTTTCCTGGACCAAACAAGAAAGTTCCCCATCGAAGCCCCATTATATTGAGTACTCTAGCCTATTGTTAGGCCAAACCCAAATCACCTCCTGATCTAACTCTTGCGTGGACTCAACATCAGCTCAAACTGGTGCTTGAAGGAGCTTTGTGAGGTCACAAGGAACGTCCATAACCAACCCAATTGAGGCCTCACCTCTTGGGCAAATGTATAATTNTAAAGCCAAATCACCTCCTGATTGAACTCTTGCGTGGACTCAACATTAGCTCAAAACTGGTGCTTGAAGGGGCTTTGTGAGGTCACAAGGAACGTCCATAACCAACCCAATTGAGGCCTCACCTCTTGGGCAAATGTATAATTCACGAACCCTAAAATTGTGTTCGGTTTCATAAATTATGAAGTGCACTTGTTCTTCATATGCATTTAACCATTTGGATGAGTTCTTCTCGATTAGATGAAGCTATAAGAACAAACCACAAGTGATTTGTTTGAGTATAGAGCAAGATATTATGTTTAAAAAATGAGTGGTTCTCCAGTTGGATCATTTGGGGACGATGAACGAATGACATTCATTTGCACGTGTATCCATCAAACGATGGAGAAGGAGTCGGACGAGGAGATAAAACAAAAAGTGTGGGGTGAGTCAACTCAGACGCGGAAGGCGGCGTCGAATAGGAGCACGCCGCATGGGCTTTTGGAGCTACCGAGGATTGAACCAGCGTCGCAGGATAAGCAGAAAATTAGCCCATTAATGATTTATTTAATTTAGAAAATATTGAAAATTCATAACTTGGTGTAAAAAAATTATAAAAAAAAAATAAAAATACCATTGTGCTTAGTGAATAGAGGAGAATCCATTGGACTAAAAATAAAAGTTATTTAATTTATATTTTTCTAAAATTAATTAAATACTCTAAAAAATATTTAAATCATAGATATTTAAATATTAATCACCATAGTGTGAAATTTTGAGGGTTTGTTCTCTTTGTAATTTGTAGTGTCCCCTGATTTTTCCATAGTCAGNTAAAATAAAAATACCATTGTGCTCAGTGAATAGAGGAGAATCCATTGGACTAAAAATAAAAGTTATTTAATTTATATTTTTCTACTCTAAAAAATATTTAAATCATAGATATTAAAATATTAAACACCATAGTGTGAAATTTTGAGGGTTTGTTCTCTTTGTAATTTGTAGTGTCCCCTGATTTTTCCATAGTCAGCGAGCACCCCTAACATGGTAAACCCCAATTTCCAATGTTAAGTCACCTCTATTGCTTAAAATAATTATATAAACTTAAATAAACATAAAAAAAAAAATATGTGGTTTGTTTTGAGTAGGTTCATTGTGGTCAAAGGGACATAATAAAAATAAAACCTAACCTAAGATTGAATGTCTTCAAATCATAACTTCTTAATTTAAGACATTAAAACCCAAGAAAAATCGAATAAATAAAATATAATCTAAAAATTATAAAATATGATCCTCATTGAAGATATTGAACATATTAAGCCTCTGCAAAAATTTGAAATCATTTTAAATTGATTTAACCATTAAAATAGTTTTCTAAGGAAAACGAGATTTTGACACTAAAATAATTATAATAATTAAACTATAACTCCAAATTATTTTGAAAAAGTGGTTTGGAGTGTTCCTTGTGACCAGGGGCATGCAAGAAAAATAAAATTGACATTAAAATAAATAGCTCATTTTTGGGCTATTTTCCAATTTAAAAATATTTAAAAAAATTCAAAAAATCCTAAAAATACAAAAATGCTCCAAAATGTCCCTAATTATTTCTTGACCACTTGGGACAAATTAGAATATTTTTCATTATTTTTGAAATAAAGTTATGTATTTTTAAATGCCTAAAATGTATTTTTCCAAAATTTTCATTAAAATAATTATAAAAAAATAAATATTAGAAAAATATGAAAAAAATTTCTCTAAGTTCCTTGAAGTNTATTTTTAAAAAGTGGTTTGGAGTGTTCCTTGTGACCAGGGGCATGCAAGAAAAATAAAATTTACATTTAAGTAAATAGCTCATTTTTGGGCTATTTTCCAATTTAAAAATATTTAAAAAAATTCAAAAAATCCTAAAAATACAAAAATGCTCCAAAATGTCCCTAATTATTTCTTGACCACTTGGGACAAATTAGAATATTTTTCATTATTTTTGAAATAAAGTTCTGTATTTTTAAATGCCTAAAATGTATTTTTCCAAAATTTTCACTAAAATAATTATAAAAAAATAAATATTAGAAAAATATGAAAAAAATTTCTCTAAGTTCCTTGAAGTCAGAGANGAGAGAAATCAATAAAAAATATAAAATTGATTTTTCAAAATAAAATGAATTTTCTACTTAATTAATCATAAAAAATAAACAAATAATAATTAAAATTAAAATATAATTCAAAAAATTCATAAAATTTGGTCCAATTGTTTCTCTGACCTAGGTGAACCTCCAATAATTTTCCTAAGGTTAGAAACTTTACCTTGATTGATTAAATGAATTAACCCTGGAAATTCCTATTTTTGGAGAAAAATAATTATATAAATTAATGTAAAGCTCCATGAGAGGTAGGTCAGCAAGTTTTCAAGCCCATGTGAATTAATTTAAAAGATTTATGAAGATAAAAACATAAGGGGAAAAATTGTAATTTTCACCTTTTCACCCCCCTTAAATAAAATTTGAGCTAAGGGTTTAAAGGGTAAGACTTGATCATATACAATGTTCTAAGGTGATTGAAACATGAAGGTAAGAGGTAAAAACTAATTAACCTCCACTTTTAGAAAAGAAGGGTATAAATGTAATTATTCAAATTGTTGAACATTGGAAGAAGAAACTATTTGAATGACTTAAATGTTTGGACTATAACTTAGGGAGTCCATAATCCGCTAATCTAGAATCTCAAACCAATGGTGGAGTCATAGGTCAATTTTTTAAAATTAAATCTTCTTAATTCAACCTTTTTCTAAAATTACATATTTACCCCCTGTGTCTTTTGAGCTTTGTAGTGAGCTAAATTTAATCTAAAGACACTTGAGGATTAGTTGGAAGATGAACTATAATTAATACCCTTAAAACAGTACAAGCTCAAGTTTGCTTGTCCCCTTTCTCATGGGTTTATTAAGATATACAACTGAGCATAACTTAAATCTAAATGAACCCCAGAGAGATCTATTCAACAACGTAATGAGTTCAAGTAAACTCAAGACAGTTCAAAGGATTCCTAAAAGTTGTTTAGGGTTATGCCATGAACACTTTTATAATCTTTTGGATGTTTTGAAGGACGATTGAACATATTACACTTTGTTCAAGAATATCATCCTTTAAAAGCTTGAGAGACCCGCCAAATTATGAATTGTGGTCTCTTTTGAATTTAAATCATTATGGCTTCATTGATACTTAGTATTTGCTCTTAATTTTACATTACAATATATAAATGATTATGAATGCTAATATTTCAGTGGGAGCAGTGAGAACATGACAAGTACTTATTTACAGTTTCTTTATTATCATTTTATTTCTGCAATTTACTACCGCTTTAATGTATAATTCATGCTTGTTTGAAACACTTTTCAAAGTTAAAACAAACAATTTTAAAAATTAAGATAAATCTTTTCAAACTTAAACACTTTCAAAAAACAACAAACATCATAATACCTCCTTTTGAATTTACGGGAGTGATACACCAAAAAAATGTTCAATTTTTCATATATTTTTTATGCTTATATTTGGTCATTTTTGGTAAAATTGTACTTTAAAGAAATGTATTTTCATATTTTTAATACAGGTATACTCAATTTGGGGATTTGGATTAAAAAGGAGCAAAAAAGGATGAAATTTGGAGCAAGAAAAGTCAAATAAATGCTCTGGCGCCGAATGACGCTAGTACACCTGAATGGAGCTTGACCAGCATCGAATGGCACCAGCCGGTGCCAAAATGGCGCCGAGACGGTTATTTCTCAAAATGCATTGAATTTGGACAATTTTTAAAAGGGTGCTTAAGGGAACTCTTGAATTTTCGGCCACACATTATTTAACCACAATTTTTGGCAGAAAAAGGGAGTGAATGAGGAGAAAAGAAGAAAAGAAAAGAGAGCAAAACTTCCATACATTGTTTTAAGATATTTAAAGAGATTCATCTTTAAGAGTTGTAAGAAGAGAGGGAAAGTGAGAGATTCTTCTTCATTGCAATCCTTATAGAGGAGTGCATATCATTGTAAGTAGAAGGAAGTGTTTCAAAGGAACTTNAAAAACTTCCATACATTCTTTTGAGATATTTAAAGAGATTCATCTTTAAGAGTTGTAAGAAGAGAGGGAAAGTGAGAGATTTCTTCTTCATTGCAATCCTTATAGAGGAGTGCATATCATTGTAAGTAGAAGGAAGTGTTTCAAAGGAACTTAAAGGGATTTGCTTGTGGAGGAGAGTAAGATAAGTTGTTTAATTAAATTCTGTGTTGTGTAAACTTGTTTCAATAGATATAAATCCATGTTCTGTTAGTTCTTCTCCATGAATTCAGAGTGATTATTCTCGGCATTCCAAATTTTGTAAAAATATTTTTGATTAAAAATTTTGAAACACTGAGCATCACATCGAGGTAAAGTGATTGCTTCAATCCACTTTAATACATAGTCTACTGTAATTAATATACATATTTCCAAATGAAGGTATAAATGGTCCCATAAAATCTAATCCCCAAACATCAAATATTTCAACTTCTAAAGTACAATTTTGGACATTTCATTTGTTTTGAGATATTGCCTACTCGCTGACATCGATCAAATGTTTATATATATATATTTATATTAACATCTCTAAATAGAGTAGGCCAATAAAATCCAGACTGCAAAATTTTATGAACAGTTCTATCATCCCAAAATGACCCCCAAATTCAGAATCATGACATTTTTGGATAATTTCTTCAATTTCCTTTTAAGGCACACATATCCGCATAACAAAATCTTTGCTTTGTTTATACAAATATGGGTCATCCCAAAAGTAAAATTTTGCATCGTGAATAAATTTCTTCTCTTGTTGCTTCGTCAATCCATATGGTAAAATACCACTAATAATGTAGTTCACAATATCAGTATACCACAATATTTCCCATGCTTTAATAGCATAAAGTTGTTCATCATGAAAAGTTTCATTAATTTCTCATTCAAGATCAACTGTTTCTTCCTGTTTCAGCCTTGATAAAAGATATGCTATTTGATTATGAGATCCTTTCCTATCTACTATCATAAAATTGAATTCTTGCATCAGAAGTACCCATCTAATTAATCTTGGTTTCACATTCTTCTTTGCATCAAATATTTCATAGCAGAGTGGTCTGTATGCGCAACAAATTTAGATCCAATTAGATATGACNTCTTTAATAGCATAAAGTTGTTCATCATGAAAAGTTTCATTAATTTCTCATTCGAGATCAAATGTTTCTTCCTGTTTCAGCCTTGATAAAAGATATGCTATTTGATTATGAGATCCTTTCCTATCTACTATCATAAAATTGAATTCTTGCATCAGAAGTACCCATCTAATTAATCTTGGTTTCACATCCTTCTTTGCATCAAATATTTCATAGCAGAGTGGTCTGTATGCGCAACAAATTTAGATCCAATTAGATATGACCTAAACTTATCAAAAGCTAGAACAATAGCTAATAACACTCTTTCAATAGTGGAATAATTAATTTGATCATCATTTAGAGTTTTACTAGCATAGTATATAACTTTAAAAAAAATTTCATATCTCTAACTTAAAATAATTCCAATTGCATAATCACTTACATCACACATTAGTTCAAACAGTTTCTCCTAATCAGGTGAAACAATTATAGGAGCAGTGTTCAATTTTTCCTTCAATGTTTCAAAGGAATTAATGCACTCTTAATTAAAATTAAATTTTGTATCTTTTTCTAAAAGTTGGCATAAATGCTTTGTAATTTTTGAAAAATCCTTAATATACCGCCTGTAAAAACCAGCATGTCCTAAAAAACTTCTAACTCCTCTTACAGTAGTAGGTGGAGGTAGGTTAGCTATAACTTGAATTTATGTCAGATCTACTTCCATGCCATTTTCTAAAATTTTATGCTCAAGTACAATTCCTTCTGCAACCATGAATTGACATTTTTCCCAGTATAATGTTAAATTTATCTTTTCACATCATTCTAGAACTTTCACCAAATGATTTAGACATATTTTAAATGAAGTTCCAAACATAGAAAAATCATCTATTAAGACTTCTATCCATTTTTCAATTAAATCACTGAAAACTGACATCTTAAATCTTTAAAATGTCACAGGTGCATTACATAAACCAAAAGGCATTCATCGAAAAGGAAAAGTACCATAAGGACTAAGAAACATTGTCTTCTCTTGAACCTATGGAGCAATGAGTATTTGATGAAAGTCAGTATATCCATCTAAAAAGAAAAAATATTTGTGCCAGCTAGGCTATCCAACATTTTGTCCAAAAATGGTAAAGGAAAGAGATATTTCCTGGCGGCAGAAACTAATTTTTTATAATCAATGCTGATTCGCCTTCTAGTGACCTGTCTTGTTGGTATTAATTCATTATTCTTATTTGTCACAACTGTCACACCCCCTTTCTGAGGAACGCAGTGAATTGGACTCACCCAAGTACTGTTGAAAATAAGATATATTATTCCACCATCTAACCATTTTAAAATCTCTTTCTTTACAGCTTCTTTCATCATCGGGTTTAATCTCCTTTGAGGACCAGCTTTTGGTTCATGATGTTCTTCCAATAAAACTTTGCGCATACAAATCAAAGGAGTGGTTCCCTTAATATCAGCTAATGTCCATCCAAAGTCTTTTTTATATCCTCTTAAAATTTCCAACAACTTTTGTTCTTGGGCTTCAGTTAATTCTGAGGATACAATAACAGGTAATGTGAATAAATTTCCTAAAAAGACATATTTTAAATGTGTAGGAAGTGTTTTCATTTCTAGTCCAGGAGGTTTTATAATCAAAGAAATCAAATTTTTGCTATTATCCATAGGATCTAACAATTCAAATTGTTCTTGAACATAATCCAATTCTTCATTACTCACTTCCATAGATTTATCTTGAATTATATGCTCATCCTCATACTCTAAATATTCTTCTACAGTTCTCTTTTCAAATGTATTCGTAAAATATTCATTGCTTAAATAGTTGTTAATATCCATTTTGAAGCATTCATTATCTCTTCCTTTTGTTGGGTATCTCATTAACTTTGCAATATTAAATGTAACTTCTTGATCGCTAACTCTCATCATTAATTCTCCTTTCTGCACATCTATCAAAGCTCTTCCAGTGGCAAGAAATGGTTTCCTAAAATGATAGGAATTTCTTTATCTTCCTCCATATCTAACATAATAAAATTCACAGGAAATATAAATTTATAAACCTTTACCAAAACATCTTCTTCAACTCCTTTAGGTTAGGTAATTGAATGATCAACTAACCGAAGAGTTACAGTAGTAGGTGAAATTTCTCCTAAACCCAACCTTCTAAAAATTATAGAGGCATAAGATTAATAGTGGCTCCCAAATCACGTAAAGCTTTTCCAAAAAATCTTTCGCCAATAGCACAAGGAATAATAAAACTACTTGGATCTTTAAGTTTTTGAGGAAGCTTTTTCTAAATTAAAGCGCTGCACTCTTCACCAAGTGCAACAGTCTCATTATTTGTAAACTTTCTTTTTTTAATAAGTATATCCTTCATAAACCTTACATAGCTTGACATTTGTTCCAGGGCTTCAACAAATGGAATATTTATTATCAATTTCCCAAAAAATTTTGTAATTGGTTATCTTTGTTATAGTGCTTCAATCTTTGAGGAAATGGAGGTGGTGGTATTTTTATAGTAATTTTCATTGATTTAATAGGATATTTTGACTCAAAATAAAAAACCTCACTATATTTTTCACTTTCCACCCCTTCTTTCTCAACTTCAACTTCAATTTCTTTTTGAACTTTTGTTTTCAATTCTTTTCCACTTCTCAGGTGAATAAGCTTAATTTGCTCTTTCTTCTAATCTTTAGGATTAACTTCAACATTACTAAGAAAATTTCCTTGAGGTCTTTTACTAAGTGCAATAGCAATACATCCAAACTGATTTTCCATGTTTGTAATTGCAGCTCTTTGACTTTGTAATTGTGTTTCTTAACTTTCTAATTGTGCTACCATTTGCAATATTAATTCTTTCATTGACAATTTCTTCACCTTACTGTACGAATTGCTATTGAAGCCTAGAGGGCAATAAGGTTTATAGTTAAAATTTCCCTGATTATTGGAGTTTCCCAACGAGTTCGTAGCATTGTTCCCCCTTTGCGGATTTATAGCATCAGAGTTATTATTCTTCAGCAAAAATTTGGGTGATTCTTCCAACCAAGATTATAATAATTGGAATATGGATTATTAGATCGATTATTTATTGCATTTAAAGCTCATACAAAGATTGAGAATTTTTCATTTATCTCAATGAATTTTCCTCAAGCACAGAAGGTGTCTGAGAATAATTCATTCCATATTTATCGATCATCTTTGATATTGTAGCAATTTAGGCAGCCAACATAGATATGGCATCAAAATCATGAATATTAGCTACTCTTTTTAGAGTCACCCTTTCAGAGGGCTATTAAAAATGATTAGTAACCATCTCTTCAACTGAAGAATATGCTTCATCGAATGGTGTTGACATTAATGATCTACCACCACCAGTGTCAATTATAGATCTAAGAGATCTAACCAATCCATTATAAGAAGTTTGAATTATTAACCAATCTGGTAACGCATGGTGTGGACACTTCCTAAGTAGATCCTTAAATCTTTCCCAAGTGTCATAAATTGATTCCCCTTCAAACTGACAAAAGATGTGATATCATTTCTAAGCTTAGCAGTTTTGAATGGTGGGAAATATTTAGATAAAAATATTTGTGATAAGTCTCCCCAAGTTATGGTAGATCCAGTTGGTAACAAGCTTAACCACATCTTAGCTTTATCTCTCAATGAAAAAAAAAATCTAAGTCTGACGACATCATTTGACACTCCACATATTTAAATGACAATTCTAGAAAACTAGCAAGGTGTAAGTTAGGATCTTCAGTCGATGTTCCCCAAAATTGATTATTTTGAATCATTTGGATAATAGCAGATTTAAGCTCAAATGAATTGGAAGTTACAACAGGGTTTTGTATACTAAAATAAATTTCATCTACTGTTGGATTAGCATAATCTAGTAAAGGTCTCTGATGATGTTCATTTTCAATTCCAAAATTATTTAAGCTTGTAGCCATTTTGGTCAAATTATCTATCTCTTTTTTTGTTTTCAAATTTTTCTAATAGTTCTTTCTAACACCAAATTGTAAGGTACTAAACCTACCGATCTCAAACTACGTACACACAAACACAATAAGCAATTAAAATAAGCAAACACACTAAAATATAAAAATATTTAATTCAACCACAAATAGTTTTTCAGTTCAAATAAAATATTCTAAATTATAAAGTAATTTACTGTTACTCCCGACAATGACGCAAAAAAATTGCAAATACCTTTCAATATTACAATACTTAATTGGCAGCACAAATAATAAATATGCAGTTCAATCCCAATAAAAATAAATTCAGTATAAATATTTTTATTTTTTAAAATCTTTAAGCTGCCAACCCGTAATAATAACGCAAGTAAACGTATCACTCACGTAATAAAGGGCTCTAATGGAGTCTTAAACATTGATCCCACAAGGAGTTGGAAATTCTTATAGTTATAATGCAAAACACAATATTCAAACTACAAAACATAAGTAAGCAAAACAAATCTAAAGCAAATTTATTGTATATTAAATGAAATGCAGTTAAAAGAAATAAGTTAACTAAACTATTTGCTAAACTTCAAAAGTAAACTTATATAGACTAAAAAAAGTTTTGTAATGATGAGTTCAAACTTAAGAAAGCAACATTCCCCTTTACAATGAGTTTATGGATTGTGAAGTAATTAAAATCATTTAAAATTTATATAGAATTTTATTGTGCCAAATAAAAGGAATCCTATTCTTTACCCTCTGAGAGTACATGAAGAACATTGACTAATCCTGAGTTTGGTCTCTAAATTCGTGGTTAGATTGAGAGGATACGAGCTATCATTCCATAACTCTCACTTCTCCCTCCCATGAGGGCTAACAATCTCGCTTTAGTTTCTAAGAAATTGGACCAAATTGAGGATTTTGATCTATCACCTTAAAATCTCCAATTACGCTCCCATCAAAGTATATTTCCTTATTTATTTGCATGCAACCCCATAAAATATATTCTCACCCATAAAATTTAATGTCTCTTACCTTGTTGTAGAAAGCATAACCCTTTTGGATCTTATGTTTCTCAACAAATTTTAACATTTCAACTGGCCAGATCAAAATATAAATGAAGATCAGAGTTTGAAACATCATAATTTAGTGATATTTAAAACCTTGCATAACAAAATTAATTCTTGACAAAATCATATCTCATTGTAGGGAGAAGGATAAAGAAGACTACTCTAAATTCATGAGAAGGATAAGACAAAACATAGATTTTATATATTAAAATAAGTTTATAAAACAAAGAAAGGAACACAACTTATCTAACAATCATTCTCAATTAAATACCTTGAAGTTTCCAATAAGCACTTTCTCTCTTTACAAGCGCACTCAATTCTCTCTTAGAAATGTAATGAATANTTATGTGGTTTGTTTTGAGTAGGTTCATTGTGGTCAAAGGGACATAATAAAAATAAAACCTAAGATTGAATGTCTTCAAATCATAACTTCTTAATTTAAGACATTAAAACCCAAGAAAAATCGAATAAATAAAATATAATCTAAAAATTATAAAATATGATCCTCATTGAAGATATTGAACATATTAAGCCTCTGCAAAAATTTGAAATCATTTTAAATTGATTTAACCATTAAAATAGTTTTCTAAGGAAAACGAGATTTTGACACTAAAATAATTATAATAATTAAACTATAACTCCAAATTATTTTTAAAAAGTGGTTTGGAGTGTTCCTTGTGACCAGGGGCATGCAAGAAAAATAAAATTTACATTTAAGTAAATAGCTCATTTTTGGGCTATTTTCCAATTTAAAAATATTTAAAAAAATTCAAAAAATCCTAAAAATACAAAAATGCTCCAAAATGTCCCTAATTATTTCTTGACCACTTGGGACAAATTAGAATATTTTTCATTATTTTTGAAATAAAGTTCTGTATTTTTAAATGCCTAAAATGTATTTTTCCAAAATTTTCACTAAAATAATTATAAAAAAATAAATATTAGAAAAATATGAAAAAAATTTCTCTAAGTTCCTTGAAGTCAGAGAAATCAATGAAAAATATAAAATTGATTTTTCAAAATAAAATGAATTTTCTACTTAATTAATCATAAAAAAAACAAATAATTATTAAAATTAAAATATAATTCAGAAAATTCATAAAATTTGGTCCAATTGTTCCTCTGACCTAGGTGAACCTCCAATAATTTTCCTAAGGATAGAAACTTTACCTTGATTGATTAAATGAATTAACCCTGGAAATTCCTATTTTTGGAGAAAAATAATTATATAAATTAATGTAAAGATCCATGAGAGGTAGGTGAGCAAGTTTTCAAGCCCATGTGAATTAATTTAAAAGATTTATGAAGATAAGAACATAAGGGGCAAAATTGTAATTTTCACCTTTTCACCCCCCTTAAATAAAATTTATATTGAGCTAAGGGTTTAAAGGGTAAGACTTGATCATATACAATGTTCTAAGGTGATTGAAACATGAAGGTAAGAGGTAAAAACTAATTAACCTCCACTTTTAGAAAAGAAGGGTATAAATGTAATTATTCAAATTGTTGAACATTGGAAGAAGAAACTATTTGAATGACTTAAATGTTTGGAATATAACTTAGGGAGTCCATAATCCGCTAATCTAGAATCTCAAACCAATGGTGGAGTCATAGGTCAATTTTTTAAAATTAAATCTTCTTAATTCAACCTTTTTCTAAAATTACATATTTACCCCCTGTGTCTTTTGAGCTTTGTAGTGAGCTAAATTTAATCTAAAGACACTTGAGGATTAGTTGGAAGATGAACTATAATTAATACCCTTAAAACAGTACAAGCTCAAGTTTGCTTGTCCCCTTTCTCATGGGTTTAT
Source organism: Phalaenopsis hybrid cultivar (assembly GCA_002079205.1). Taxonomy (NCBI): domain Eukaryota; kingdom Viridiplantae; phylum Streptophyta; class Magnoliopsida; order Asparagales; family Orchidaceae; genus Phalaenopsis; species Phalaenopsis hybrid cultivar. Next base: position 79,381 of record JXCR01146508.1, read on the forward strand.
TAAGATATACAACTGAGCATAACTTAAATCTAAATGAACCCCAGAGAGATCTATTCAACAACGTAATGAGTTCAAGTAAACTCAAGACAGTTCAAAGGATTCCTAAAAGTTGTTTAGGGTTATGCCATGAACACTTTTATAATCTTTTGGATGTTTTGAAGGACGATTGAACATATTACACTTTGTTCAAGAATATCATCCTTTAAAAGCTTGAGAGACCCGCCAAATTATGAATTGTGGTCTCTTTTGAATTTAAATCATTATGGCTTCATTGATACTTAGTATTTGCTCTTAATTTTACATTACAATATATAAATGATTATGAATGCTAATATTTCAGTGGGAGCAGTGAGAACATGACAAGTACTTATTTACAGTTTCTTTATTATCATTTTATTTCTGCAATTTACTACCGCTTTAATGTATAATTCATGCTTGTTTGAAACACTTTTCAAAGTTAAAACAAACAATTTTAAAAATTAAGATAAATCTTTTCAAACTTAAACACTTTCAAAAAACAACAAACATCATAATACCTCCTTTTGAATTTACGGGAGTGATACACCAAAAAAATGTTCAATTTTTCATATATTTTTTATGCTTATATTTGGTCATTTTTGGTAAAATTGTACTTTAAAGAAATGTATTTTCATATTTTTAATACAGGTATACTCAATTTGGGGATTTGGATTAAAAAGGAGCAAAAAAGGATGAAATTTGGAGCAAGAAAAGTCAAATAAATGCTCTGGCGCCGAATGACGCTAGTACACCTGAATGGAGCTTGACCAGCATCGAATGGCACCAGCCGGTGCCAAAATGGCGCCGAGACGGTTATTTCTCAAAATGCATTGAATTTGGACAATTTTTAAAAGGGTGCTTAAGGGAACTCTTGAATTTTCGGCCACACATTATTTAACCACAATTTTTGGCAGAAAAAGGGAGTGAATGAGGAGAAAAGAAGAAAAGAAAAGAGAGAAAAACTTCCATACATTCTTTTGAGATATTTAAAGAGATTCATCTTTAAGAGTTGTAAGAAGAGAGGGAAAGTGAGAGATTTCTTCTTCATTGCAATCCTTATAGAGGAGTGCATATCATTGTAAGTAGAAGGAAGTGTTTCAAAGGAACTTAAAGGGATTTGCTTGTGGAGGAGAGTAAGATAAGTTGTTTAATTAAATTCTGTGTTGTGTAAACTTGTTTCAATAGATATAAATCCATGTTCTGTTAGTTCTTCTCCATGAATTCAGAGTGATTATTCTCGGCATTCCAAATTTTGTAAAAATATTTTTGATTAAAAATTTTGAAACACTGAGCATCACATCGAGGTAAAGTGATTGCTTCAATCCACTTTAATACATAGTCTACTGTAATTAATATATATATTTCCAAATGAAGGTATAAATGGTCCCATAAAATCTAATCCCCAAACATCAAATATTTCAACTTCTAAAGTACAATTTTGGACATTTCATTTGTTTTGAGATATTGCCTACTCGCTGACATCGATCAAATGTTTATATATATATATTTATATTAACATCTCTAAATAGAGTAGGCCAATAAAATCCAGACTGCAAAATTTTATGAACAGTTCTATCATCCCAAAATGACCCCCAAATTCAGAATCATGACATTTTTGGATAATTTCTTCAATTTCCTTTTAAGGCACACATATCCGCATAACAAAATCTTTGCTTTGTTTATACAAATATGGGTCATCCCAAAAGTAAAATTTTGCATCGTGAATAAATTTCTTCTCTTGTTGCTTCGTCAATCCATATGGTAAAATACCACTAATAATGTAGTTCACAATATCAGTATACCACAATATTTCCCATGCTTTAATAGCATAAAGTTGTTCATCATGAAAAGTTTCATTAATTTCTCATTCGAGATCAACTGTTTCTTCCTGTTTCAGCCTTGATAAAAGATATGCTATTTGATTATGAGATCCTTTCCTATCTACTATCATAAAATTGAATTCTTGCATCAGAAGTACCCATCTAATTAATCTTGGTTTCACATTCTTCTTTGCATCAAATATTTCATAGCAGAGTGGTCTGTATGCGCAACAAATTTAGATCCAATTAGATATGACCTAAACTTATCAAAAGCTAGAACAATAGCTAATAACACTCTTTCAATAGTGGAATAATTAATTTGATCATCATTTAGAGTTTTACTAGCATAGTATATAACTTTAAAAAAAATTTCATATCTCTAACTTAAAATAATTCCAATTGCATAATCACTTACATCACACATTAGTTCAAATAGTTTCTCCTAATCAGGTGAAACAATTATAGGAGCAGTGTTCAATTTTTCCTTCAATGTTTCAAAGGAATTAATGCACTCTTAATTAAAATTAAATTGTATCTTTTTCTAAAAGTTGGCATAAATGCTTTGTAATTTTTGAAAAATCCTTAATATACCGCCTGTAAAAACCAGCATGTCCTAAAAAACTTCTAACTCCTCTTATAGTAGTAGGTGGAGGTAGGTTAGCTATAACTTGAATTTATGTCAGATCTACTTCCATGCCATTTTCTAAAATTTTATGCCCAAGTACAATTCCTTCTACAACCATGAATTGACAGTTTTCCCAGTATAATGTTAAATTCTTCTTTTCACATCATTCTAGAACTTTCACCAAATGATTTAGACATATTTCAAATGAAGTTCCAAACATAGAAAAATCATCTATTAAGACTTCTATCCATTTTTCAATTAAATCACTGAAAACTGACATCTTAAATCTTTAAAATGTCACAGGTGCATTACATAAACCAAAAGGCATTCATCGAAAAGGAAAAGTACCATAAGGACTAATAAACATTGTCTTCTCTTGAACCTATGGAGAAATGAGTTTTTGATGATAGTCAGTATATCCATATAAAAAGCAAAAATATTTGTGCCAGCTAGGCTATCCAACATTTGGTCCAAAAAGGGTAAAGGAAAGAGATATTTCCTGGTGGCAGAAATTAATTTTTTATAATCAATGCTGATTCGCCTTCTAGTGACCTGTCTTGTTGGTATTAATTCATTATTCTTATTTGTCACAACTGTCACACCCCCTTTCTGAGGAACGCAGTGAATTGGACTCACCCAAGTACTGTTGAAAATAAGATATATTATTCCACCATCTAACCATTTTAAAATCTCTTTCTTTACAGCTTCTTTCATCATCGGGTTTAATCTCCTTTGAGGACCAGCTTTTGGTTCATGATGTTCTTCCAATAAAACTTTGCGCATACAAATCAAAGGAGTGGTTCCCTTAATATCAGCTAATGTCCATCCAAAGTCTTTTTTATATCCTCTTAAAATTTCCAACAACTTTTGTTCTTGGGCTTCAGTTAATTCTGAGGATACAATAACAGGTAATGTGAATAAATTTCCTAAAAAGACATATTTTAAATGTGTAGGAAGTGTTTTCATTTCTAGTCCAGGAGGTTTTATAATCAAAGAAATCAAATTTTTGCTATTATCCATAGGATCTAACAATTCAAATTGTTCTTGAACATAATCCAATTCTTCATTACTCACTTCCATAGATTTATCTTGAATTATATGCTCATCCTCATACTCTAAATATTCTTCTACAGTTCTCTTTTCAAATGTATTCGTAAAATATTCATTGCTTAAATAGTTGTTAATATCCATTTTGAAGCATTCATTATCTCTTCCTTTTGTTGGGTATCTCATTAACTTTGCAATATTAAATGTAACTTCTTGATCGCNGCGCATACAAATCAAAGGACTGGTTCCCTTAATATCAGCTAATGTCCATCCAAAGTCTTTTTTATATCCTCTTAAAATTTCCAACAAATTTTGTTCTTGGGCTTCAGTTAATTCTGAGGATACAATAATAGGTACTGTGAATAAATCTCCTAAAAAGACATATTTTAAATGTGTAGGAAGTGTTTTCATTTCTAGTCCAAGAGGTTTTATAATCGAAGAAATCAAATTTTTGCTATTATCCATAGGATCTAACAATTCAAATTGTTCTTGAACATAATCCAATTCTTCATTACTCACTTCCATAGATTTATCTTGAATTATATGCTCATCCTCATACTCTAAATACTCTTCTACAGTTCTCTTTTCAAATGTATTCGTGAAATATTCATTGCTTAAATAGTTGTTAATATCCATTCTGTAGCATTCATTATCTCTTCCTTTTGTTGGGTATCTCATTAACTTTGCAATATTAAATGTAACTTCTTGATCGCTAACTCTCATCATTAATTCTCCTTTCTGCACATCTATCAAAGCTCTTCCAGTGGCAAGAAATGGTTTCCTAAAATGATAGGAATTTCTTTATCTTCCTCCATATCTAACATAATAAAATTCACAGGAAATATAAATTTATAAACCTTTACCAAAACATCTTCTATAACTATTTTAGGTTAGGTAATTGAATGATCAGCTAACTGAAGAGTTACAGTAGTAGGTGAAATTTATCCTAAACCCAACCTTCTGAAAATTATAGAGGCATAAGATTAATAGTGGCTCCCAAATCACATAAAGCTTTTCCAAAAAATCTTTCACCAATAGCACAAGGAATAATAAAACTACTTGGATCTTTAAGTTTTTCAGGAAGCTTTTTCTAAATTAAAGCGCTACACTCCTCACCAAGTGCAACAGTCTCATTATTTGTAAACTTTCTTTTTTTTAATAAGTATATCCTTCATAAACCTTACATAGCTTGACATTTGTTCCAGGCCTTCAACAAATGGAATATTTATTATCAATTTCCCAAAAAATTTTGTAATTGATTATCTTTGTTATAGTGCTTCAATCTTTGAGGAAATGGAGGTGGTGGTCTTTTTATAGTAATTTTCATTGGTTTAATAGGATATTTTGACTCAAAATAAAAAACCTCACTATATTTTTCACTTTCCACCCCTTCTTTCTCAACNTCAACTCCTTTAGGTTAGGTAATTGAATGATCAACTAACCGAAGAGTTACAGTAGTAGGTGAAATTTCTCCTAAACCCAACCTTCTAAAAATTATAGAGGCATAAGATTAATAGTGGCTCCCAAATCACGTAAAGCTTTTCCAAAAAATCTTTCGCCAATAGCACAAGGAATAATAAAACTACTTGGATCTTTAAGTTTTTGAGGAAGCTTTTTCTAAATTAAAGCGCTGCACTCTTCACCAAGTGCAACAGTCTCATTATTTGTAAACTTTCTTTTTTTAATAAGTATATCCTTCATAAACCTTACATAGCTTGACATTTGTTCCAGGGCTTCAACAAATGGAATATTTATTATCAATTTCCCAAAAAATTTTGTAATTGGTTATCTTTGTTATAGTGCTTCAATCTTTGAGGAAATGGAGGTGGTGGTATTTTTATAGTAATTTTCATTGATTTAATAGGATATTTTGACTCAAAATAAAAAACCTCACTATATTTTTCACTTTCCACCCCTTCTTTCTCAACTTCAACTTCAATTTCTTTTTGAACTTTTGTTTTCAATTCTTTTCCACTTCTCAGGTGAATAAGCTTAATTTGCTCTTTCTTCTAATCTTTAGGATTAACTTCAACATTACTAAGAAAATTTCCTTGAGGTCTTTTACTAAGTGCAATAGCAATACATCCAAACTGATTTTCCATGTTTGTAATTGCAGCTCTTTGACTTTGTAATTGTGTTTCTTAACTTTCTAATTGTGCTACCATTTGCAATATTAATTCTTTCATTGACAATTTCTTCACCTTACTGTACGAATTGCTATTGAAGCCTAGAGGGCAATAAGGTTTATAGTTAAAATTTCCCTGATTATTGGAGTTTCCCAACGAGTTCGTAGCATTGTTCCCCCTTTGCGGATTTATAGCATTAGAGTTATTATTCTCCAGCAAAAATTTGGGTGATTCTTCCAACCAGGATTATAATAATTGGAATAAGGATTATTAGATCAATTATTTATTGCATTTAAAGTCTCATACATAGATTGAGAATTTTTCATTTATCTCAATGAATTTTCCTCAAGCACAGAAGGTGTCTGAGAATAATTCATTCCNCAGAGTTATTATTCTTCAGCAAAAATTTGGGTGATTCTTCCAACCAAGATTATAATAATTGGAATATGGATTATTAGATCGATTATTTATTGCATTTAAAGCTCATACAAAGATTGAGAATTTTTCATTTATCTCAATGAATTTTCCTCAAGCACAGAAGGTGTCTGAGAATAATTCATTCCATATTTATCGATCATCTTTGATATTGTAGCAATTTAGGCAGCCAACATAGATATGGCATCAAAATCATGAATATTAGCTACTCTTTTTAGAGTCACCCTTTCAGAGGGCTATTAAAAATTATTAGTAACCATCTCTTTAACTAAAGAATATGCTTCATCGAATGGTGTTGACATTAATGATCTACCACCAGCAGTGTCAATTATAGATCTAAGAGATCCAACCAATCCATTATAAGAAGTTTGAATTATTAACCAATCTGGTAACGCATGGTGTGGACACTTCCTAAGTAGNGATTAGTAACCATCTCTTCAACTGAAGAATATGCTTCATCGAATGGTGTTGACATTAATGATCTACCACCACCAGTGTCAATTATAGATCTAAGAGATCTAACCAATCCATTATAAGAAGTTTGAATTATTAACCAATCTGGTAACGCATGGTGTGGACACTTCCTAAGTAGATCTTTAAATCTTTCCCAAGTGTCATAAATTGATTCCCCTTCAAACTGACAAAAGATGTGATATCATTTCTAAGCTTAGCAATTTTGAATGGTGGGAAATATTTAGATAAAAATATTTATGATAAGTCTCCCCAAGTTATGGTAGATCCAGTTGGTAACAAGCTTAACCACATCTTAACTTTATCTCTCAATGAAAAAAAAAATCTAAGTCTGACGACATCATTTGACACTCCACATATTTAAATGTAGANGAATGGTGGGAAATATTTAGATAAAAATATTTGTGATAAGTCTCCCCAAGTTATGGTAGATCCAGTTGGTAACAAGCTTAACCACATCTTAGCTTTATCTCTCAATGAAAAAAAAAATCTAAGTCTGACGACATCATTTGACACTCCACATATTTAAATGTAGAACACAGTTCTAGAAAGCTAGCAAGGTGTAAGTTAGGATCTTCAGTCGGTGTTCCCCAAAATTGATTATTTTGAATCATTTGGATAATAGAAGATTTAAGCTCAAATGAATTGGAAGTTACAACAGGGTTTTGTACACTAAAATGAATTTCATCTGCTGTTGGATTAGCATAATCTAGGAAAGGTCTCTGATGATGTTCATTTTCAATTCCAAAATTATTTAAGCTTGTAGCCATTTTGGTCAAATTATCTNACAATTCTAGAAAACTAGCAAGGTGTAAGTTAGGATCTTCAGTCGATGTTCCCCAAAATTGATTATTTTGAATCATTTGGATAATAGCAGATTTAAGCTCAAATGAATTGGAAGTTACAACAGGGTTTTGTATACTAAAATAAATTTCATCTACTGTTGGATTAGCATAATCTAGTAAAGGTCTCTGATGATGTTCATTTTCAATTCCAAAATTATTTAAGCTTGTAGCCATTTTGGTCAAATTATCTATCTCTTTTTTTTTGTTTTCAAATTTTTCTAATAGTTCTTTCTAACTCCAAATTGTAAGGTACTAAACCTACCGATTTCAAACTACGTACACACAAACACAATAAGCAATTAAAATAAGCAAACACACTAAAATATAAAAATATTTAATNGTTTTCAAATTTTTCTAATAGTTCTTTCTAACACCAAATTGTAAGGTACTAAACCTACCGATCTCAAACTACGTACACACAAACACAATAAGCAATTAAAATAAGCAAACACACTAAAATATAAAAATATTTAATTCAACCACAAATAGTTTTTCAGTTCAAATAAAATATTCTAAATTATAAAGTAATTTACTGTTACTCCCGACAATGACGCAAAAAAATTGCAAATACCTTTCAATATTACAATACTTAATTGGCAGCACAAATAATAAATATGCAGTTCAATCCCAATAAAAATAAATTCAGTATAAATATTTTTATTTTTTAAAATCTTTAAGCTGCCAACCCGTAATAATAACGCAAGTAAACGTATCACTCACGTAATAAAGGGCTCTAATGGAGTCTTAAACATTGATCCCACAAGGAGTTGGAAATTCTTATAGTTATAATGCAAAACACAATATTCAAACTACAAAACATAAGTAAGCAAAACAANCGACAACGACGCAAAAAACTTGAAGCGGTGGTTTTGTGGTGTGTTGCAAATACCTTTCAATATTACAACACTTAAATGGCAGCACAAATAATAAATATGCAGTTCAATCCCAATAAAAATAAATTCAGTATAAATAGTTTTATTTTTTAAAACCAATAAGCTTCCAAACCGTAATAATAACGCAAGTAAACGTATCACTCACGTAATAAATGGCTCTAATGGAGTCTTAAACATCGATCCCACAGGGAGTTGGAAATTCTTATAGTTATAATGCAAAACACAATATTCAAACTACAAAACATAAGTAAGCAAAACAAATCTAAAGCAAATTTATTGTATATTAAATGAAATGCAGTTAAAAGAAATAAGTTAAGTAAACTATTTGCTAAACTTCAAAAGTAAACTTATAAAGACTAAAAAAAGTTTTGTAATGATGAGTTCAAACTTAAGAAAGCAACATTCCCCTTTACAATGAGTTTATGGATTGTGAAGTAATTAAAATCATTTAAAATTCATATAGAATTGTATTGTGCCAAATAAAAGGAATCCTATTCTTTACCCTCTGAGAGTACATAAAGAACATTGACTAATCCTGAGTTTGGTCTCTAAATCCGTGGTTAGGTTGAGAGGATACGAGCTGTCATTCCATAACTCTCACTTCTCCCTCCCATGAGGGCTAACAATCTCGCTTTAGTTTCTAAAAAATTGGACCAAATTGAGGATTTTAATCTATCACCTTAAAATCTCCAATTATGCTCCCATCAAAGTATATTTCCTTATTTATTTGCATGCAACCCCATAAAATATATTCTCACCCATGAAATTTAATGTCTCTTACCTTATTGTAGAAAGCATAACCCTTTTGGATCTTATGTTTCTCAACAAATTTTAACATTTAAACTGGCCAGATCAAAAAGTAAATGAAGATCAGAGTTTGAAACATCATAATTTAGTGATATTTAAAACCTTACATAACAAAATTAATTTTTGACAAAATCATATCTCATTGTAGGGAGAAGGATAAAGAAGACTACTCTAAATTCATGAGAAGGATACGACAAAACATAGATTTTATATATAAAAACAAGTTTATAAAACAAAGAAAGGAATGAACACAACTTATCTAACAATCATTCTCAATCAAATCCCTTGAAGTTTCCAATAAGCACTTTCTCTCTTTACAAGCGCACTCAATTCTCTCTTAGAAATGTAATGAATAAGAAATCTCTCACCTTTCCTCTCCTCTTAAAACTCTAAAAAAAAATCCTCTCTTCTCCCAAGACTTCTCTCTCACGCCTACCTCTCATCCTTAAATCTCTCGCCCCCTCTTCTTCTCTAAACTCCTCCCTTTTTTAATTAGGGTCAGCCTTCATTTCTAAAAGAATTCAAAATTCGCTCCTTTTTTCCTAAAAGGCACACCTCTTCACTCCAAGAGNCAACTCTAAAAAAAAATCCTCTCTTCTCCCAAGACTTCTCTCTCACGCCTACCTCTCATCTTTAAATCTCTCGGCCCCTCTTCTTCTCTAAACTCCTCCCTTTTTTAATTAGGGCCAGCCTTCATTTCTAAAAGAATTCAAAATTCGCTCCTTTTTTCCTAAAAGGCACACCTCTTCACTCCAAGAGACAAGTACTTTCATTCAAGAGCCTTTCCAAAGTATCTAGACGCATTGAATCACTCCATAGGTTGTTTGAATTGATTTGAGCGTTCAAAAACTACTAAAAAATAGTCACTAATTGCCTTAATCCATCTTAATTTGTCTCTGGCGCTTCTGGCGCCAACCTATTGAAGTTCGTGTTATTTTCTAGATTATGGTGCCTCTGACACCAATTCTGGCTCTTCTGACACCACTTCTTATAAAATGGCGCCTTTGCCTCCATTTTGTGGCGCCTCTAGTGCCAGCTCTCTGGAAAATGGCACCTCTGGTGCCAGGATGATGAAATGCTCCATTTTGACTTCAAATTTCTTCCTTTTTGCTACAATTGCCTAAAATCGTTATACCTGCAATAAAACATGAAAATACCCTTCTTCAAAGTGCAATAACACCAAATTTAAGCTTAAATTGAATACATAAAATTGTACAATATTTTGGTGTATCTACCACCCAATGGAAAANCTGCCTCCATTTTGTGGCACCTCTAGTGCTAGCTCTCTGGAAAATGGCACCTCTGGTGCCAGGATGATGAAATGCTCCATTTTCACTTCAAATTTCTTCCTTTTTGCTACAATTGCCTAAAATTGTTATACCTGCAATAAAACATGAAAATACCCTTCTTTAAAGTGCAATACCACCAAATTTAAGCTTAAATTGAATACATAAAATTGTACAATATTTTGGTGTATCTACCACCCAATGGAAAAGAGCCAAAATTAGGATTCAATCTTCATCCTAATGGAGGCTCATTATAGATATCACCTTGGAAAGCTCATCCATGGTAATCTTCAACCAGAGAACTTATCCACAACCATCATAAAGCTACCTTCTTCCCTAAGTAAAACCCTAGCTCAGCCATAACTTCCCCAAGCCTATACATAAGCTAACCCAAATGCTACCATAAAGAGAGACCAACCTACAAGCCCCAATTCCAATAGCTCTCAACAACAAAATTATCATCTAGCTCTAAGGAATTAATTCCCCATATAATTGGCTCCTGAAATTCACTGACCCCTTCTAATTTCACTCCCCAATTCCAGAGAAATTTTTGGGTTTGACACAAACCCATTCAAAATTCCAAATTGACCCCTTTACAAGCTTCCCTAGACTCTACGAAGAGATTTCCAATCAAAATTAGCCCTCTTCATAGGCTCTAACCCACTCCTCAATGAAGCCGTGACCCCATTTCATCAAGCTCATACCAAGACCTAATTTTAACTCAAATTGAATTAATAGGAAGTTTCCTAAGCTCAAGGTGAAACTCTGGAACGTTTCTGATTGAAGTTTCATCCTCTGAGGCCAAGGTATGGTACCTAACCCTAATTTCATCTCAGTTTTCAGAAATTATGAACAATTTTCATAAAGTTTTATCAAGAAGAGAGCGAGATCTTAAGCCCTAATCACGAACGACTCTCAGTTTATCCCACCATTGGATGATGAACCGATGTCGTCCATTTTTGTGTATTGGAAAATGACGGCTCTTATCGAGTTGGATCGCAATTTTGTTCGTATGAAATAAATAAAGTTGCGGGCCATGTCTAAAGTGCTTCCAATCACGCGCTACCACATCTATTTTTGACACGTACAATGATTGAGTCAGCTCCACGTGGAATTAACTAAAGTAGGATTTAAATAAAATTTAAAAAATCCTATTTAGCTTCAAAAATATATAACTTGCATGGAAAAATCACAAAAATATGACAAAATTACTGCTCAATTTAGAAAAATGTGGAGAAAATTATGAATGTGAAATAAAAATTTAATAAATTATATTTAATTTTAATTAATTAATTACTCAGTGGAGTAATTTAATTATTATAAATTTTATAAATCCAAAAAATCTGAAAATTTTAGCGATTAACCTTTAAGTCCTTAGGAACATCCTCTGATTTTTTCAAAGTTAGGAAAATTTTGTATGGTCCAAATTTCTAATTTCTATCAAATTTTGTAATTATTTCCAAAATAGTTATAAAAAATTAAGAAATTTGAAATTAAATTTTAAAATAGTTAGGAAATTTAGAGTGACACTTTNAAAAATTCCCTATGGTCCAAATTTCTAATTTCTGTCAAATTTTGTAATTATTTTTTTAAAATAGTTATAAAAAATTAAGAAATTTGAAATTAAATTTTAAAATAGTTAGGAAATTTAGAGTGACACTTTTAAACTCTAAAATGACAATTTTTGGCCCTTTGAAAATTTAAAAAGACAGCTTCACCATTTAGGGTCAAAATTATAAATTTCAAATTTACTGTTTTACCTCTAAAATTTCTTAGGCTTTAACCTTAGCATTGCATAACATGTAGGATTGACCAAATCCTAAACCTTATGTCTGACTTTCAATTTAGATTTAGGGTGCACTTAAACCCTAATTAACATGGGGTTTAGTCATCTCCTCAGGACTATTGGGTCTAACTCCTCTAAACTCAAAGTCAAAATCTCAAATGATGAGTTTAAACTCACTCAACACCGAAGTCTAATATACACAAACTTAGGTTAAAATTTGAATCTAGTCCTGAATGGATTCAAACCAAACTCAGACATTTAGGTTTAATCTAGGAGAACCTAAATTTCACCAAAACCCTAATTAGGTCTAAACTGCAATTAAATCTAATTAAACCTCTTTAAGCCTTAATCATATTAGGCTTAACACAATTAAACCTTAATTAGGCCTAAATCTAAAATTAGACCTAATTTACCTTCTTAAACCTTATCAACAATAAGTTTAGAACAACATTAAACTCTAATTAGGTCTTAACCTCAATTAGACGTAATTAATTTCCTTAAGCCTTAATTACAGTAAGCTTAAGTAAACTTAAACCTTAATTAGGTCTAAACCCCAATTAGACTTAATTAAATCTCTTTAAGCTTTAAACACATTAGGTTTGAGAAAAACAAATCTTAATTAGGTCTAAACCATAATCATACCTAATTACACCTTTTTAAGCCTTAATCACATTAGGCTTAACACAATTAAGCCCAATTAAGTTTAACCCTAGTTAGACCTAATTAACCACATTAAGCCTTACTTAAAATGGGCCTAATTTAACCTAAACCCAATTAGGTCTAACCCTAATTAGACCTAATTAACCACATAAAGCCTTACTTACATTAGGCTTAATTCAATCTAAACCCCAATTAGGTCTAACCCTAATTAGACCTAATTTACCACATTAAGCCTTACTTACATTAGGCTTAATTTGACTTAAACCCCAATTAGGTCTAACACTAATTAGACCAAATTATCCACATTAAGCCTTACTTACATTAGGCTTAATTCAACTTAAACCCCAATTAGGTCTAACCCTAGTTAGATCTAATTAACCACATTAAGCCTTATTTATATTAATCTTAATTCAACCTAAACCACAATTAAGTCTAACCCTAATCAGACCTAATTAACCACTTTAAGCCTTACTTACATTAGGCTTAATTCAACCTAAACCTAATTAGGTATAACCATAATTAGACCTAATAAAACTAATTAACCCTTACCCATGTTAGGTTAATTAACTCTCAAACCTAATTAAATCTAATTAAAATTAGAATAAATCAATACCTTAAGTATTAATTACATTAAACTTAAGTCAACCTAAATCCTTAGGTTCAACTAAACTTGAAGCTAACTTAACTCAAACCTCTAGGCTTAACCCAACCTGAACCTAAATCAAACCAAACCCTTAGNTAATCAATACCTTAAGTATTAACTACATTAAACTTAAGTCAACCTAAATCCTTAGGTTCAACGAAACTTGAAGCTAACTTAACTCAAACCTCTAGGCTTAACCCAACCTGAACCTAAATCAAACCAAACCCTTAGGTTCAACCCAACTTGAACCTAAGCCAACTCAAACCCTTAGGTTCAACCCAATTTGAACCTAAGTCAAATAAAACCCTTAGGTTATGATCCCAATTTTTCATATGTAAGGATTTATGAAGTTGACACCACTACATCGTAAATAACTTGATCCTTGTATGAAAAGTAAATTGTGTAAAATATATATAATAATAAGAAATTAATAATGGGATTCTACACAAGTATACATACATTATCAAGTAATAAAAGACTTTCTATTTAAGCCCCAAATATCGATCCCATAGGGAATGTGTAAATTGGCGATTATAAGTTTTACTAGGAAATTTATAGAAAATCAAACAAAATTACTATCACTAATTTCAAATGTTGAGATGTTATCAAAATTAAAGTATTTAACTATTAGAAAAATAGAAAGGCAAAGTTTACAAGGTAAATACTAATCTACTAACTATGTTTATGTAATGAAGATTTCTTATGTGAAAAAACATCCTTCTCACTACAATGAGGCTCAGGTGAAACGAGAAGAGATAAATGTTTATAATATGTATTGTGCCGAATAGGAGCAATTATAATTCTCTACCGTGATACAGTGCATAGAAAATCATTGGCAAATCCTAGGTTCAGTCCCTAAATCCGTGGCTAGGCTAGGAGGATACCGGCTCCCACTCTAGAGCTTTCATTTCCCTTCACCCGAAGGCTAACTCTCNTCCCAAATATGGATCCCATAGGGAATGTGTAAATTGGCCATTATAAGTTTTACTAGGAAATTTTTAGAAAATCAAACAAAATTACTGTCACTAATTTCAAATGTTGAGATGTTATCAAAATTAAAGTACTTAACTATTAGCAAAATAGAAAGGCAAAGTTTACAAGGTAAATACTAATCTACTAACTATGTTTATGTAATGAAGATTTCTTATGTGAAAAAACATCCTTCTCACTACAATGAGGCTCAGGTGAAATGAGAAGAGATAAATGTTTATAATATGTATTGTGCCGAATAGGAGCAATTATAATTCTCTACCCTGATACAGTGCATAGAAAATCATTGGCAAATCCTAGGTTCAGTCCCTAAATTCGTGGCTAGGCTAGGAGGATACCGGCTCCCACTCTAGAGCTTTCATTTCCCTTCACCCGAAGGCTAACTCTCGCTTTAGTTTTTAAACACTAAGAGCAAATTGAGGATTTTAGTCTGTCACCCTAAAGATTCTCCAATTCTACACCCAACAATGAATATTTTCCTATTTATTTGCACTTAATTCTATGAATAAATTTCTCCTCCATGAAATCAAATGTGATCCTGACTCTGTTGTAGAACTCATACTCCATTTCCCGGATCATATGTTTCACAACATATTTTAACAATTGTTATAGAACTCATACTCCATTTCCCGGATCATATGTTTCACAACATATTTTAACAATTCAATTGGCCAGATTTAAAAACTAAATTAAGTTCGGAGTTGAAAAATCATCACAATTTATTTTATATTTTAATTATGCCACATTGAAAAGTAAATTAAATTCGGAGTTGAAAAATCATCACAATTTATTTTATATTTTAATATTGGCACATAGTAAATTAAGAGTGGAGTTGAAAAACCATCACAATTTATTTTAAATTTTAACATTGGCTTTCGGAGTTGAAAAATCATCACAATTTATTTTACAATTTAATATTGGCACATTTATATTATCTTTGGAGTTGAAAAATAATCACAATTTATTTTATATTTTAATATTGGCACATCCATATTATCTCTTCATTTCTGGAGTTGAAAAATCATCACAATTTTTTTTATATTTTAATATTGGCACATCCATATTATCTCTTCATTTCACCATATCTCAGAGTATTTATTTTATATTTTAATATTGGCACATCATATTATCTCTCCATTTCACCATATCTCAGAGTAGGGAGAAAGATAGAGTGAACTACTCAGACTACATGAGAAAGACACAAAAAAAACAAAAATGTCATATATAAAAGAAAGTTTATACAACACTAATAAACAAAAAAAACTTATCTAAAACTCTTTCTCAAAGCAAATCCCTCGTAGCCTTTCCTTAGAAATGCAGCAAGAAGGTATCTCTCACCTTTCTCCTTCTCCAACCCTCTTATAGAAAGTTTCACACTAAATCTCACCACATAAACTCTAAACTATAAAAGAAAAATCACTAATGGACTCTAATATGGTGGTGGAATGAAAATGGATTATGAAGAATGGTGAAAATGGAGCGTGGTGAAACTTTTTGGAGCAAAAAAAAGTCACTTTTCAGATGAATTTCGGCCCTAAATAATGCCCAAGGTAGGTTCTTCAAGAGGTGCCTCTAAAAACTCTTCAAAAATCGTCCAAATTCATCGAACCTTCTAGAAACGAGGGCTGAACTGCCTTTGGCGCCCCCGGTGCTAGTCTGGCGCCGTCAGCGCTGAGTAAAAATTTCAGCTGTTTTGTTGTTCGACGCCGTCGGCGCTGCCCTTGGCGCGGTCAGCGCTGAGTACTTCTTCAAAAACATCATTTTGACTCTAAATTCCATCTTTTTTGCTTCCTTTTTGCTTTAAGTCGTAAAAATCAACAACCTACAAGAAAACATCAAAATACCTTCCATTAAGGTGCAATATCACCAAAAATAAGTGTAAAATATGGGTCTAAAAATGCATATATTTTCGGTGTATCAAAATCAACCGAACTTGAACTTCAATCAAATCAAACCTTTAGATTCAATTCATATTGAACCTAAATCAAATTTTAAGTCCTACCTACATTTGATTTAAAATTATTTCAGACCTTGGGTTCAATGCATATTGGACCTAAATCAACTTTAGGTGCTACCTAAATCAAACTTAAAATAATCCTTAACCTTAGGTTCTACCTACATTGAACCTAAATTAATTTTAAGTCCTGCTTATATGGGACTTAGTACTATTTTAAATCTTAGGTTCTACCAACATTGAACCTAAATTATCTCAAACCTTAGGATCAATCCATACTGAACCTAAATTAATCTTAAGTCCTACCTACATTGAACTTAGAATAATTTCAAACCTTAGGAATCTATGTTTAACTTAAAACCATTTTAAGTCCAACCTACATTAGACTTAAACCATCTTAAACTTTAAGTTCTACCTATATTGGACTTAAACCAACCTAAACTTTAAGTCCTACCTACATTGGACTTAAATCATCTTAAATTTTAGGTTCTACCTACATTGAACCTAAATCATCCTCATATCTTAAGTCTTATCTAAATTGGATTTAAATCATTTTTATATCGAAGATTATATTTGAAACTAAACGACATAAATCCTAAGGTTTTACCAACATTAAACCTAGATCTTAGGTCTAATATACTGACCTTAATAAAACTTCCTTATGTCTAACTGACATCAGACCTAAGTTGAATGACAGAAAAATTCATCTCATCAACCCACTGACATAAACATAAATGACATAAAATCCACTTTAAAAAACATTAAAACTTAAACTAGGTTTGAGAAGATATTTTGGAGGAGGTAACCTATGGTTGCAAAAAAAAAAAATCTTCCAGCCATTTTTAGCTAATCAAACCGCAAACAGAGCGACCCGGGATGACAAAACCATGGGATTCTGATCGGGTCATCTCAAACAAAAATAAAATGATAAAAACAAAAAAAAAATTCAATCGATTAATAAATAGTAAATCAACCTAAAATTTTCCAGCTCATAAAATCTAAATAAGACATTAAAACTTTAATTGAACCCTAATGAACAAAGTTCACCGAATGCAACTTGAACATTTGTGTTTAGATCAACAAAGTTTTCTTGGATGACACAATCTGTGATTGCTGACAAAAATCTTCTAGTCCCGGTTTGAACACATTTTAGACTAAGTAGATTTGAATTCTTTATGACCCTAGGATTATGGAGCCATAGACATCTTGACCGAGTTGCTTAAAAATTATTCAACCAAATAAATTTAAACATGATTTCATTTCAACCGTGTTCTGTTTTGCAGGTTTACTGAAGATATAATACAAATTTGGTTTTAGATTTAGTTAGCATGTTATAGGGTGTGCTAAATCTATTTTGCAAGATGACATTCTGAAGCGGAAAAGGTGAACCTCAAAATAACAAACAACAAAACAACAAAACAACAAAACAACAAAACAACAAAACAACAAAACAAAACAACGATAATAAAACATTCACAACAAAACAACAAAAGTTCAAAACAAAATGACAACAAAAAAAAAAAATCAAACAAAATTAAACAAAAATAAAACGACATGACATGACATAAACAAACAAAATAAAGAAATACCTTTAGGGTAGAATCAAATTCTTAGAAACCTATTACTCTAGGAATAAAAATTTGATGTTTCTTTCCTCGACCTTAACATTTCTTAGAAGAATGAGTGTTAACGTTAATCAAGAGTTATCTTAGATATTCAAGTGACTGTCTGAGATGTAATTAACTTTAGAAGCTTGCTCCTATCGGAAAATGAAGAACTTGGAATCGATAATATACCTATATCTCTCGCAAACAAGTTTTTCATGTCATTTTTCTTATATGAGAAATAATTTTCTCTATAATGTCTACCTTAAAAAAGATCATCCCAACAATTCTTTTTCTCATGTTTTCTATTTTTATCCTTTTCCTTCTCCCTGTGTCTTAACATCTGAGAATCCTTTACATGATTCAAAAGAATAAGTTACTTAGAGAATAAGGGCAATAAAAAAGATAAATAGAGTGGTGACTCCTTATGACAACAATATCAAACAATTGACATGAACGATGGGAACTGACGATGGCAGACATACCACCACACTCTGGCAGCCACCACCCATGACGTATGCGTCATCCATGACTTATAAATGCAATAGGACACTTTAAATATATGGGTTTCATGAAGCCACATAACCTAGCCACCATTTTTGACTTGGGCTCAAAAGTCATCATGAGGTGGAGTGACATGACACCATGGTAAAAATCCACATAATCCACTTTGAGAGGAGATGGGTTGGCTGGATTAAAATTTTACCAACATGTCCCTCCACCTCATCCCCTCTCCCATGAGAAGAGACCTTTTCTCTAACCGCCTTCCCCAACCACACTTGAACTTATCCTAACCTAGCCATGGAAATGAGAGAAGGATAAAATCCATAGCTAAAATTTAATTCTCTGGATTCCCTGAGTCTCCCTGCACCACCACAAATTTTCTCCAATCAGCTCCAATCCTTCTTATCACCTCTTGTAACTATTTAAAGAGATAGTCCAAGAGCCCCAAAAATAATGATGACATATAGAAGCTTCAAAGCCTCAGACCAGCAAAAGAAATTTTTCTCCCCACACTTTAGGCTACAAAACCCCCATAACTTAAGCCTCTGAAATCCCATAGAAAGCTCCAATTTTGAAGTAGAAATCTGAGGAAAATTTTGGGTTTGACACAAACCTCTCCAAATATTGAATTTGATTCTTTCTAAAGCTTCCACAAGCTCTAAGAAGAAGTTCCCAAAAAAAATTGGCCCTCCTCGCACCCTCCAAACCATAATGACCAATCCAGACAAGCTCGATTGAGACCTCACCTCTCGAGTCCAGGTATGGGCTTATAACCCTAATTTTAAGCTTGGTTTTCACACATTATGAAGAGAATGATCAATCAATAAGGATCTAACCATATAGATTTATGCACCTCATCAAGATGATGCTTTAGAAGCAAATTTCACCAAATATGTTGAGAAACGAGCGAGATCTTGACGTTTAAAGGTGGATGTCCATCAGTTAATCATCCCATGGAGGCGATGAACAGATGTCGTTCATTTTTGTGTATCGAAAATGAACGACTTTGATTTAGTTGAACCTGTGATCCGTCCATATGAAACAAATTAAATAGCAGGCCACGTGGCCACCCACATGCAAATCGCAATGAATGAAGCATGCCGCGTGGAGTTCGATGGGCCTGAGGATCGTGCTGGCGCTGATGTGGATTAATAAAAGAATAAGATTTAACTAATCCAGAAAATATATAAAACCTTTGAAAAATCATATCTTGATAAGGAAAAATCACAAAAATATGATAAAAATACCCTTTGGATTAAAAAAAAATAAGGAGAAAATAAAAAAAAATGAAATCTGAAATTAATGAATGATATTTAATTTTTAATTAATTAATTAATTTTAGGAGTAATTTAATNTTTTGATTTAGTTGAACCTGTGATCCGTCCATATGAAACGAATTAAATAGCAGGCCACGCGGCCACCCGCATGCAAATCACAATGAATGAAGCATGCCGCGTGGAGTTCGACGGGTCTGAGGATCGTGCTGGCGCTGACGTGGATTAATAAAAGAATAAGATTTAACTAATCCAGAAAATATATAAAACCTTTGAAAAATCATATCTTGATAAGGAAAAATCACAAAAATATGATAAAAATACCCTCTGGATTCAAAAAAAAAAAAGGAGAAAATAATAAAAATGAAATCTGAAATTAATGAATGATATTTAATTTTTAATTAATTAATTAATTTTAGGAGTAATTTAATTATTAAAAATTATTTATAAACCAAAAAATTATGAAATTTTCTCGGATCAATCCTTACACCCTTGGAAACATTCCATGATTTTTCCAAAGCCAAGAAAAATCCTTACAGCCAAATTTATCAATTTTCACCAAACTTTGTAATTATTTCCAAATATAATTATAAAAAATCAGAAAATTGGAANACC
This sequence comes from Phalaenopsis hybrid cultivar, assembly GCA_002079205.1. Classification (NCBI taxonomy): domain Eukaryota; kingdom Viridiplantae; phylum Streptophyta; class Magnoliopsida; order Asparagales; family Orchidaceae; genus Phalaenopsis; species Phalaenopsis hybrid cultivar. Next base: position 99,784 of record JXCR01146508.1, read on the forward strand.
AAATTTATCAATTTTCACCAAACTTTGTAATTATTTCCAAATATAATTATAAAAAATAAGAAAATTGGAAATTAAACTGGAAATTGGCTAGAAAATTTACGGCGATGAATTCAAAGCTTAAAATGATAATTTTTATCCTCTGGAAAATTTAAAATGACATTTTAGCCTCTTAGAGTGAAAGTTGTAAATTTTCATAATTTAGATATATAATAACCCTAGATTCCCTAAGGCTTGAACAAGTGTTTTTGAAAGACCATTAGGATTGACCTAATCCTAATCCTTAGGTTTAATTTCCAAATTAGACATAGGGTGAACCTAGACCTTAACCAAAATTAGGTTTAGTCATACCCCCAAAACTTTGGATTCAACCCATATGAACCCACATTAGAAATCCAATCTTTGGGTTCAACCCATATGAACTTAAATCAGAAATCAAATCTCTGGGTTCAATCCAAATGAACCCACATCATACTTAGGTTCAATCTACCTGAACCTAAGTAAAAAAGCAAGATCATTGGGTCCAACCTAAATTGACCCAACATGAAACCAAACCCAACCGAAATTGAAACCAAAACAAACCAAATCAAAACCCAATTAGGTCTAATCATAATTAGTCCTAATTATCCTTAAGCCTTAATTACATTTAGCTTAAGTAACCTCTAAACAACCCTAATTAGATCAAACCTTAATAAGTCCTCATCTAATTAAACCTTACTTACAATAAGTTTAATTAACTCTAAACTCTAATTAGGTCTAATTGTAATTAGACCTAATTAATTTAATTAAACCTAATGTAACCCTAATTAGACCTAATTAATCTAATTAAACCTTACCTACATTGGGTTTAATTAGCCATAAACTCTAATTAGGTCCAATCCTAATTGAACTTAATTAATCTAATTAAAACTTACTTACATTAGGTTTAATTAACCTTAAACTAGAATTAGGTTTAACCCAAATTGGACCTAATTAATCTAATTAAACCTTACCTACATTAGGCTTAATTAACCTTTAAACTAATAAGGTCTAATCCTAATTAGGTTCTACCCACATGGAACCTAAAACTTAGGTTTAATTTATTAGACTTTAATAATATTTCCTTGGGTCTAACCGCCATCAGACCTAAAATAAATGACGATGAATTCAAAATGATGATTCAATAACCGACATAAATAAAATGAAATTCATGATAAAATACAAATGACATAAAATTTCTGTTAAAAGTCATTAAAATTTAAAGTTGAACCTAAAAAAGTAACTAGGTTTGAGAAGATATTTTGGAGGAGGTAACCCATGATTGCCAACAAAATATCTTCCTGCCACTTGTGGCTAATCAAACCACAAACATAAGGAACGAGGACAACAAAATCATGGGTTCCTGATATGGTCTTCCCAAACAAATATAAATGAGAAAATGAAAAAAATTAGTCGGTTAGTAAAACATAAATAACCTAAAATTTTCCAACCCCTAAAATCCAAATAAGACATTAAATCTTAAATTCAACCCTAATGACCAAAGATCACTGAATGCAACTTGAACATATTTGTTCAGATCAATGAAGATCTTTTGAATGATATAATCTATGGTTGCTGACAGGAATCTTCTGGTCCTGCTTCAAACACCTTTCAAACTAAGTAGATCTGAGCACCCTTACGACTCCAGGATGACGGGGCCAAAAACATCTGGACTGGGCCATCTAAAAATTATTCAACCAACAAAAATGAACAAATTAAAACATGATTTCATGTTAATAATGTTTTGTTGTGCAGGTTTGCTGAAGAAATGAGACAAATTGTACTTTAGATTTACTTTGCATGTTATTAGGGTGTGCCAGCTCTATTTCCCAGGGATGATATTCTGAAGTAAAAAACAACAACAAAAAATGACAACAACAAAATAATCAAACAACAAAACCAAATGACATAAAAAAGACATAAAAAAATGACATTTACAAAAAGAAAACAACAAAATAGAACCTCTTAGAATCAGATTCTTAGAAACTTATTACCCTAAGATCAAACATTGATGTTTCTTTCAACGACCTTTACACTTAAAATTTATTTTAGAACAAACGTTAGTCTTATATTTACTTAAGATGTAATTAACTATAGGAGCTTGCTCTTATAGGAGTATTAAAAAAATAAGAAGAGGTATTACACCTAAATCGTTGGTTATGAAACTTTCATGTGGTTTTCTTTTTATGGGAATCTTAGAAATCAGTCTTTTCTGATTTCCTTTCAAACAAAACCACTACGTCATTTTATTTTGTTTTCTATTTTCATTAGTCCTTTTCCTCTTTCTCCAAGTTACTTAACATATTTAGGTCATTCATGTGATCTAAAGAAAACAAGTTATTTGGAGAATAGGGCAATAAAATAGATGAATAGAGTGGTGGCTTCTTTTGATAATAATAATAAACCAACGACACGAACGATGAGAATTTGGAGTGGCGGTGACATGTTCCGGTGGTGGAAAGAGAATGACAACTTTGCTGGGGATTTTTGACTCTCTTCCCATCTCTAACTAATTTGTTTGTTCTCTAGCTTGAGATTCTCCAAGTTTTGACAAAATGGATTATCTCTTCCTCCAAATTATTTTTTTTATCTTGTCAGAAATTAACTCTTTGATTTTAATAGTGATGTGTGACAAGCAAAACTCAAAATCTTTCATTTCAATAATAACAACCAAAAATGACACGAAAATAACATATTCCCAGTTTGCAAAATGAGTCTAAAGTAAAATCTTCTCTGAAGTAACTTCTAAAATAAAGGAAGAAATCAATCTAAAAGGAAAGAAGATCTGTGTTGATCGGAGGATTACGTTCCACCAATGTATGTATATAAAGTTGGATCTAGTTCCAAGACCGGACAGTTGACACGTACTTAACGAAGGAACATAAATTTTTCTGCCATGAGGAAAGAGAAAAGAAAAGAAATGAAAACCATTAACAAGGTGGAAATTTATAAGCACGAAGAAAGTACTTATGGTGGTACTATTTTAAAGAAAAAGAAGTTCTTTCCAATATCTAGTGATGAGGAAGAAAGTGACCTTTAGTGCTTTCCTTCCATTACTCCTCCGTCTTCTCCTCCAAAAGGGAAAGAACAATGTCGATTCAGGTGATACATTTTGTTTTCAAGAGACTTGCACTACAAGAGAATAAACAATTTCTTAACATCTGAACCTGATGGGATGTGCAGTTTTTACAACGATGAGATTAACGATTCTTGCACAAGAAGAATTCACTCGACAACAAAATAATTTAACCAGTTACTATATTAAGCCTCCTTTGAAGAGCCAAAAAACTACAATGACTCGAATACCAGCTAAGCTTCATCTAAGACCAAGTGTAGTAGATTTAGAAATTTCAAAGACTAAACATTGTTCAATCTCTTTGCCAAAACATAACAAATTACTCATGAAGGTAGAAGAGATGTTTGCTAAAATAAAATCTCTTGTACAAATGTTACAAGCTGGAGATCATCCTTACTCACAACATGATGACATGATNAATTAGAAATCCAATCTTTGGGTTCAACCCATATGAACTTAATTCAGAAATCAAATCTCTAGGTTCAATCCAAATGAACCCACATCATACTTAGGTTCAATATACCTGAACCTAAGTAAAAAAGCAAGATCATTGGGTCCAACCCAAATTGACCCAACATGAAACCAAACCCAACCCAAATTGAAACCAAAACAAACCAAATCAAAACCCAATTAGGTCTAATCATAATTAGTCCTAATTATCCTTAAGCCTTAATTACATTTAGCTTAAGTAACCTCTAAACAACCCTAATTAAATCAAACCTTAATAAGACCTCATCTAATTAAACCTTACTTACATAAGTTTAATTAACTCTAAACTCTAATTAGGTCTAATTGTAATTAGACCTAATTAATTTAATTAAACCTAATGTAACCCTAATTAGACCTAATTAATCTAATTAAACCTTACCTACATTGGGTTTAATTAACCATAAACTCTAATTAGGTCCAATCCTAATTGAACTTAATTAATCTAATTAAACCTTACTTACATTAGGTTTAATTAACCTTAAACTATAATTAGGTCTAACCCAAATTGGACCTAATTAATCTGATTAAACCTTACCTACATTAGGCTTAATTAACCTTTAAACTAATAAGGTCCAATCCTAATTAGGTTCTACCCACATTGAACTTAAAACTTAGGTTTAATTTATTAGACTTTAATAATATTTCCTTGGGTCTAACCGCCATCAGACCTAAAATA